>VXBW01006817.1:0-37900 GCA_013400375.1 Thinocorus orbignyianus
TTTTTTTTCCCCTAAGGTTCAGGTTGCATTGTGTTTCAGGGCTTTGGTTCAGGAATATTTTGACAAATCAAAACCAGACATATTTGAATTGTGAGAACATTGAAGGAAACAAAGATTTCAACCTGATGGTAGGTTTTCTGTTATGCGTGATAATAGGTAAAACATATTCTCATGATTGAAGCTACCATAAGAAGTATCTGAAGGGAGCCTACAGGAGAGCTAGAGAGGGACTCTTTGTCAGGAAGTCTAGTGACAGGACAAGGGGTAATGGTTTTAAATTGGAAGAGGGGAGATTTAGATTAGATATTAAGAAGAAGTTCTTTCCTGTGAGGGTGGTGAGGCACTGGAACAGGTTGCCCAGGGAAGTTGTTGATGCCCCATCCCTGGAAGTGTTTAAGTCCAAGCTGGATGGGGCTTTGAGCAACCTGCTCTAGGGAGAGGTGTCCCTGCCCATGGCAGGGGGGTTGGAACTTGATGATCTTTAAGGTCCCTTCCAACTCTAACCATTCTATGATTCTAAGTCCAGGGTAAAGAAGCTATTAGCAGTACGCTGTTCTTATTTCCTAATTAGGCTTTACAATAGCTACACATAATTACACTGAAAGTTTTGAAGCACCAAAGAACTTTGATAAGTATTACTAGCTTGGTCAAATGCAATTTGATTTGATTTCTATTTTTAGTTTATTACTATATTTTTGGTTTTATTAAAGGTTCAATTGCTCAAATCCTCCTCACTTTTTCTTGTATTTACTTGGATTTGGAGGGAGATTTTAGATACCCCAAGCAATATTGATTCTTCCATCACTAAGACCTGGGTTTACCATGCATGGCTGATTGATAATTATGATTGCTTTCTCTGAAAATGTCTTACCTGTATAAATGAGATATCCATATGCAAAGACTGGTTCAGGGAGAAACACGTTTTGTTTGCTTTCCCTCAAAAACTATGCATATGCTTGTTCTCCCGTGGTTTGTTTATGGGTGGTTTTTTATTGCTGTGATGGATAATTTTTTCTGACAACATAAAATAAGGGCTGGTGTCCCTGACACTAAGGGGATTCGTGTCAGCCAAGGATTTTGCCCAGGGGCATTTTACTCTTCCACTTGCTGTGCTGAGGTGGCACAGCACAAACACCATCCCCACCAAAGGGGTCACCCTTTCCAGCTTTTCCCAAATATATGCTAGCCATGGAAAGCCAGGGCCCTCTTGCAGCCACTGTGGGGAATAACAGCCCAAGCCAAAGGCAGCAGCTACTTCTGGAGTCCCCGAACCCAAAGGGCTGGCTTTCCCCCATGTGCTACACTAGACAAGATGACCTTATGGAGTAAGATAATCTTCTGGCATTTACTAGATAGACCAGTCACAAAAAGTGACTGTTTCCTGTGAGGCTTTCATTCAGATGATTTTACAGCTGTTTCAAGTAAAACCGAAGCTACTTGAACGTTGACTTGATTAAATGATTTCACTTCACTGCAGCTATACTCTTACAAAGCACATGTGTCGGAGTTGCTTATGTTCATGGCCACAAAGTGAAGAATAAGTTCTAGTTTATGGAAATTCATGAATTTCCAGTTAAACAAAAAGAGGGAGGGAAAAATAAGAGACAAAGTAAAAAGGGGAAGGAGGGATGGGGGGGACAGGGACAGACACAACTGCTTTAAAATCCAGTTCCTAGTTTTATCTGGGAATCATAGGACATATGTTCATACGCCTAAAACAGCAGAGGCTGAGCTCCTGTAGTATTTTGGCTTTTGTTTATGGTTAATGTGGGGAAAGAGATTGTTTTGTTTGAGGAGGGAAATCTATTTTTTTGGCATACTATGAGGCATGGGAGGCTTCAGTGAGAATTTTCCGGTTAACAGCTGATGGACATGAGTGCCTTTTCAGTACACACAGGAAAGACAGATGTAAGCAACATCTTCTTCAGTGCATTATTCATCCCTTGTTAGGCAGCTGAGCTGCCCGCAGAACAGGCAGTATTAGATTCATGCTGGGTGCTGTACAGCAAGCAAAAACGTAAACTGCTTTTTTAAAAAAAAAATATTTATTTTATTAAATAAGCTACTTCTAGGGCAGCTCTTCAACAGAGCAAGCTCCAGGATTTTGCCTGGAGGTCATCACAAGAGGCTTGGAGAGTTGCCACATATGATTGCTGTGCACATGAAGGGATGGAGGGAGGTGCCTCTCAGACCTCATAACTTGAAGGGCTAGGGGAAAACTTGGGAGCAAACTCTCCATGCACCTGTTGCCATTTCCCTTTCATCAGCAATAGCACAAAGCCCTCAGATGGTATCCAATGTACCTGTCTCCCCAGCAAAAGATTTCCCAAGGGCATTTAGCTGTAGTTGTAGGAGGACCTTCAGGATGGTACAATGGCATGCTGCTTTCCCTTCCCCTGACACAGATGCTGTGGTGATCTTTGACTTATCTCCCAGCACTATACAGAAATATCAGGATTACAAAACCACAGAGTGGTTGAGGGGACCTTTGGGGTCATCTGATCCAACCCCTCTGCTCAAGTAGGGCCACCTAGAGCCAGTTGCCCAGGACCACATCCAGATGGAATTTGGATATCCCCAAGGATGGAGACACCATAACCTCTCTGGACAACAGGTGCCAGTGCTTGGTCACCTCCTGATGATCAGATGGAGCCTCCTGTATTTCAATGTGTTCCCGTTGCCTCTGGTCCTGCCACTGTGCGCTACTGAAAAGAACCTGCCTCCATCATCTTTGCACCTAGTGTTTTTCAGGTATTTATATAAACTGATAAGATCCCCTCTCAGCCTTTTCTTCTCCTGAGTAAACCCCCCTGTATGTGAGATGCTCCACTCCCTTAATCATCTTCGTGGCCCTTCATTGTATTTTCTTCGGTATGTCCATGCCTCCCTTGCACTGAGGAGCCCAGAACTGGACACAACACTCCAGGTGTGGCCTCACCAGTGCTGAGTAGAGGGGAAGGATCACCTCCCTCCACCTGCAATGCTTTGACTAGTGCATGTCAGGATGCTATTCTCCTTCTTTGCTGCAAGGGCATATTGCTGGCTCATGTTCAACCTGATGTCCACTGGGACCCTCACGTCTCTTTCCCTCAAGCTGCTTTCCACCTGGGCAGCTCTCAGGATTCATAAGGAGAAGTCATAAACAGAAGGACCCTTTTCTGACCTCAAGCACATGCCCTCTCTTGCCCTATGCCACAATATCCAGAAACTCCTCTATCCACCCTTAGGACCACACTATCCAACTGCTAACTCATCCCTCAGTGTCTCACTTCGAGTGAACTGATTAGTCCCGTTCAAAATTGAATGGGGATACATCTCCCTGGGGACACATCTCCCTGGGGACCTCTCCTACAAGGCAGCATGGAAGAATTTGTGCTAGATTTGGCTCTCTGCATTTCACGTTCCCCTGAGGCTACAGATAAGCAACAGCTAGCCTGCATTTCCTGCTATAATACATATATACATATATATATACTTCCTTTTAGTAAGTAGCAGTGCTGTCCTCACATTCTTACGGGCATTTCAACAGACCTCTAGACCCAAAATAATAATTGTGCCTCAGAGGCTATCATTTGGGACCCAGAGGAGTTGCCTGGACAGTACTTCCAGCTCTGAAGGTCCCATATAGTCCTTTTGGCCAGGAGGCCAGGACCAGTAGGCTGAAGTGACTGCAGTTAGCGAGGTAGCTTAAACAGTAGGAGACCACATAGTCTTTTATTAAAATAACAGTTATTACTGTAAATATTACTAGTTATTCAGCAACCAAGCAAAGATAACTGAACTGATTTTTTTTTTTCCTTCAGCATCTATTACGAGAGGTTTGGCACATTTGACAGCAGGGATCTATTCTCTTGCTGTATTTTCCAGCCTAAAACATATTGAGGATGCCGATATTTAAAACCAAGCATTTAAAACAACCATCATATGTCTAAATTTAAAGTGCATGTATATTACATAGTAAATGTACATAGNAAGAAGTTCTATACTGTGAGGGTGGTGAGGCACTGGAACAGGTTGCCCAGGGAAGTTGTTGATGCCCCATCCCTGGAAGTGTTTAAGGTCAGGCTGGATGGGGCTTTGAGCAACCTGCTCTAGGGAGAGGTGTCCCTGCCCATGGCAGGGGGGTTGGAACTTGATGATCTTTAAGGTCCCTTCCAACGCTAACCATTCTATGATTCTATGGAATATTTGCAATCAGTAGATCTCAATTCTTGAAACTGAACCTGCTGTCGTCTTCTGCTGCCCCACGAGGTGACTAGTTCAAGTACACAGCTTGGCCAATAAAAGGCAGCAGGACATTCATTGTCACTAAATATAGGGAAGCTAATGCACCAGCAATCCCGTGGCTGAGGTTTGACATGCTGAAATAAGTCAGGATAATTCAAGGTTATGGCTCCCTCAGCAACTATATTTCAGCCACAGCACGTGTAGAAAGTAAGACATAAAAGTTAGCATCACATACTGTGATGCAAAATGTTACACGTGCCCCAGGGGCTCTGAGTTATGATTTTTGCAGGAGTTAATTTGGTGCTGTTAGTGGAGTTACTCCTTTAAAGATGCAGTCAAGGTAACATTTTACATTTAATTTCCTCATTGCCATTTTTTATTTTTGGCCTTGTCAGCTGGAAGAAAAAAAATCAATGGTGCATAAATCTCTGCTCGTGTAACTAGGTGGTAACAGTGGAGGATGCACAACAGAGAGGGCACAGACATGACTGTATCTACTTAAAACTTCTTGGAGCTTGATGAGGGATCTCTGTTTCCTTTCCAGATGCATAACCTCAACCAATGGAAAGGCACCAATGAGATGTATGGCTCAAATTATTCACCCAGTCTAATCATCAGGGATTTTTTGGTGTCTGACCATATCAAAAGGTTCACCTTCGAACAGTTTTACTCTGGAACTATTAACTCTCTAGCAAGATATTGTCCAAACTCTAATACAGTATTACTCTTCAGGTACTGTAATTCACGATATGGCTTAACAAAGTGTTCCCTCTAGAGGTTCTTCCTGGAAAAAATACAGAACAAGAAAGCCAGGGGGAAGTATTTCCCCTAACACTAACAGCAAGCGTTACTGTCCCACATTTGGGGTGCCATGGACCAGTTTCTCACTGAGTGATAGTGAGAAACTCTCTCCTTACTCCATCTTTCCTTTACTATTGAATGTAACACCAACAGTAAGTGGAATGGGGAAAATCAAGTGCTGTTTGTAGGAATGGGTAGCAATACCCTGAAAAATCCTATTTAATTTAGCCCTAACGATTAGTTATTTCATACATGACAGATGTATCCAGAGTAGTGACCCAGACATGAGCACATTTCTTAAAAAAAGCAACCAGATCCATGCAGTTTCATTAGCAGAGAGGCAACAGATGTGCTGTGAAACTTAGATGTTGAAAAGCAACTGGGGATTGCTGGTAATGCTCATGTTTCTAACTGGTAGGAGAGGATACCAAACCTCCTATCGCCACTTTACAATCCTTCATCTGTTGCTAACTGTAACGAGTGGTGTTTTACATATTGCATTTCATCCACCAAGCCAGACAGCCATGGGTGTGAGTTACTCACAATAGTCCCAACTCCATGCACGCAGTAACTGAAGTGCAGAGGTTTTGAGAAAACTGAAGCTAGAAACCTGGTTTTGTGAACTTCACCAGGGACAAAATATCATGCCCTAGTTAAACAGCTACAGCTATATTTTCAATGTGATTGTAAAGAGTCCTGGGATTTATTTTTTTCTTTGTTTCCAAAGAGGAGCAAGTTCACACAGACCTACTGGGAGCTGCAAGCACTTGATATCTTTGGAAAGTAGGTCATTACTATGTTTGTGCCTAATTTGAGGTAGCCAAAGCTTCAGCGCTGCCCTGATTGCCACGTAAAATAATATACAGCAGAAAAGTGAGATATCTGGAAATACAGACTGGGTATCCAACCTTCCAGTCCTGGTCACATCATGCTCTCCACTGGATACTGATGGAGATAAAGCCCTAACTGTCCCTGTTCTATTTTTCTGTGAATTAATTTATGTATTCTTCTTACAGAAGTGCCAAAGCATTGCTGCATCCATATTAGGAGATAATCTTTATTGTCTTTCTCCTCTGAACGCTATCGCAGCCACAGAAAAAGGGAACATTCTTCTTTGTAATGAGGGTTTTATGACTTCTTTGTCCTCTCCTGTGCCTGTCCTATCAAATCATTGTTATCCAAGGTGTCAGACCTTAGCTGATGTAGCAACTGCTCTGCGAGTCCACTCTCGCCCACCCTTCCCTCCCAGGAGCGTGGTTATCCTGCACCCACATCCCTCCTCTGTCAGACACGGGCTGCTCACAGCTTGGGGGATCCCTGTTCCACAGCAGGTTTGAGGCAGAGATTTATGAGAAACACACAAAGTCCAAAAAGAACAATCTGTGTGGTGGTCCAGCATTTTTGGACCAGAGCCTCAAAACGAACAGGGGAGGAGGGCAACGAAGATTGTGACTCTCTAGCTATATGGCAATGCCCATGTGTGTGGGAGATGAAGACTCAGTGTCTGTGCTGGAGCCAGAGGACAAGGAGGGCTCCTTGCAACTCTATTGGCCTTTTGTCCACCCTGGATCAGCAGGAAGACCTGCAATGTGCTGGTTTGGCCACATCACAGAAT
This sequence comes from Thinocorus orbignyianus, assembly GCA_013400375.1. NCBI lineage: Eukaryota > Metazoa > Chordata > Aves > Ciconiiformes > Thinocoridae > Thinocorus > Thinocorus orbignyianus. The sequence continues at coordinate 6,644 of VXBW01006817.1, forward strand.
CACAGAATGATATGGGGTTGGAAGGGACCTCTGGAGATCATCTAGTCCAACCCCCCTGATGAAGCAAGTCTACCCAGAGCATGTTGCACAGGAACCTGTCCAGGTGGGTTTGGAATGTCTCCAGAGACATAGACTCCACCACCTCTCTGGGCAGCCTCTTCCAGGGCTCTGCCACCCTCACAGGAAAGAAGTTCCTCCTCATGTTTACATGGAACTTCCTATGTTCAATTTTGTGCCCATTCCTTCTTGTCCTGTCACTGGGCACCACTGAAAAAATACTTCAAACAGCTTCATTTCATGTTACAGAATAAGTACATTGAGCAGTATAACAAAATAAGAACTTTGCTCAAGACAACGGAGATACTTTCCATGCTCTGGAGAAAGCATGATCATCAGTGCGAGGAAGCTGCCTGCCTGCCCGCTGTGCTCGGTGGAAGCCAAGGTGAGGCATTTAATAGTCTGAGGGGTGAAGAGGCTGCAAATTATCTGCATCCAGAGAGATGAGCTTTGCAAGCCAGCCCTGCTCACGCTGCCCATGGCAGGTGCATGAACCCAGCCAGAGAGTCTGTGCACTTCATTTGCTCATGAGCAATGATGGAAGAAAGGCCGGGAGCCGGCAGACCGGAGAATTCGCATTTGCCATCAGTGCCTAATGATGCACTGCCTGCTTGTGGTTGTTTTAAGCTCATGTAGTGGTGGTATTGACCAGGGGAACTCTGTGTATCTGTACGATTTTGGACTGGGAAATTGTCAAAGAGCAAATACATCTGATGTGCAGCAGGATTTCATACAGTGGTGTTTTTCCATAGTTAATCACATTTTCCTCAGTGAAATTTGAGCTTAGCGCCAACTTCACTTATCACTGAATATGCAGCCAAAAGCTAAAAGTAGCCACCAAATACAAGGTAAAAAAACCACCATGGCATGCAAAACAGTAGCTATCCCATGCATGTTACTCAGTAGGAAATGTTTCCTCACAGTCCTTGGGGACAGGTAAAAGTAGGAGATGAGCAGGAGGCAGTGCCAAAGGAAGGAGGGGGACCCATGGGAGGGACCCACAGACAGGAAAACTTCATCTTCCAGGGAGTTTCTCCCAGCTGCCAGGGCACAACCACAGAAAGCAGGAAGGTGCTTGTGAGAAAATCCCAGCACTGCACCAAATGTTTGCCCTCCTGTGTTACTTTGCCTACATGCCCGTCTATCCTTCACTCCATCTCCAGGAACCTTCCATGACAAATTGCTATTTTGGAACTGGTCTGCAATTCCAAGCTTCACCCTTGTAACCAGTCACTGGTGGCCATGGCCTGAACAGTGACCAGGAGGGACAGAGAGGTGTTACTGCTGGAGCAGCTGTCTTTGGAGGAGCGAAGAAGACTGGTGGGTTCACTCTGCAATCCAGAAACGTTTTGAAAAGGTGGGCTGAAATGGGATTGGAAACAATCCATGTTGTAACCAGCCACTTCTCCGGAGCCTGCTGCAGGCAACCCTGAATCATAGAATCATAGAATGGTTAGAGTTGGAAGGGACCTTAAAGATCATCAAGTTCCAACCCCCCTGCCCTGGGCAGGGACACCTCTCCCTAGAGCAGGTTGCTCCAAGCCCCATCCAGCCTGGCCTTAAACACTTCCAGGGATGGGGCATCAACAACTTCCCTGGGCAACCTGTTCCAGTGCCTCACCACCCTCACAGTATAGAACTTCTTCCTAGTACCTAATCTAAATCTCCCCTCTTCCAATTTAAAACCATTACCCCTCGTCCTGTCACTAGACTTCCTGACAAAGAGTCCCTCCCCGGCTCTCCTGTAGGCTCCCTTCAGATCCTGGAAGGCTGCTATCAGGTCTCCCTGAAGCCTTCTCTTCTCCAGGCTGAACAGTCCCAGCTCTCTCAGCCTGCCCTCATAGGAGAGCCAGCAGGTGAAAGGCAGTTGAGTCATCTCTGCTCCGCATAGTGGCTTGATAAAGCTGTGGATATAAACCTTGAAGTTGGAGATGCTGCTTCTGTCAGCCTTTCTATGACACAAGAGGAAAGGAGTTCAAGGGCGTAGGGGACATCCACCACTGAAAGTAGCTTAATATTTGAGAGTTTGCTGCAGCTGGAAGAAAACAGAGAGAGCTCTTTGCCGTCATTCCTCATTAAAATGCACAGCAGCATCTTTGTGCACTCTGTAAACATTACTATTTCTTCTCTTCTGCCTGTGAACTTTGAGCAGATGCAAAACTGAGGTATGTCAGGTTCCAGAGGAGATACAGCCTAAAGTATTTTTCCAAGAAGCACCAAAAAATAGCTTTGTGATGTGTCTTTCATGATGTATATGTATGTACTGGGAGATGGGGTGTGAAAAAAAAGGGGGAGAGGGAGTGTGTGGAGATTTATCTGCCATTTTGGAAAATGCTGTCACTTAAAAATTGCCTGAGTATTCTGCAAAAGAGTTCTTACAGGGTTCCCCACCATATTTATTCCCCACCTAAAGCACCAGTAAGCAGAGCCTGCGGTGACTCTTCCTTCCTGCTCTTTCTCTTTGATGGGAAGCTTGTTTTTGCTCTTCTGTTAAGAAATATTCCAGCAGAAATTGTTCCTCCAGGTATATTGCTCACTCTTGCTGCTCTGCCTCCAGTGAGTCTAACCTGTAGTTTGCTATGCACTGTGTGAAATGGTGACCAACAGAAAGTGTTCTGGAGCCAGCATCCCCAGGAGACCTTTTGGAATGACTGGCTATCTCCTATTCCAGTTGCACAAGATCACAGGGGAAAGTGCCAAAACCTCCTGTGCCCAAAGTTAAGCCATTTCAAGCTGGAGTGCACCAGACCACAAAACTTAGTATGGAACAGGCTGCCCAGGGAGGGTGTGGAGTCCCCTTCTCTGGGGACCTTCAAGCCCCACCTGGATGCAGTCCTGAGTGCTGTGCTCTGGGCAATCCTGCTTGAGCAGAGGAGTTGGACAGGATGATCTCGAGAGGTCCCTTCCAACTCTGACAATTCCCTGATTGCATGAAATCTCCATATCCAGCTTTAAAATCCAGGTGCTGCTCTGAAGTACAATCCTATCACCCATGGCCTGGTGCAGCACTTCCTTAGTCCTGCAGAATGAAATAATGACCCACCATGCAGGGGCAAGAGAGTCTTCATTTGCCTCACCCTCTGCTTTGGGTCCTATACTGGTGAGCACTGATTAACTCCATCCTATTTTCCTTCCAGTTTGTACCCGTTTAAATGGGATTGGCCCCTGTAAACCCTGAGTGCTGTGGATGTTCCCAATGATTTTAGTAACACAGCTGAAAGGCTGAGCCCACTTCTGAAAGTGTAGTGTCACCTTCTCCTTTCAGCATCAGTGGCACCGTTCAGGCACGGAGCACGACACGTATTCAGCCAAGCGGAAGTAGAATGGAGCAAAAATGAGAAGTTAATGTAACACATATGGCTTTATTTTCCCTGCAAATCATGTTCAATTTAGGCTATAATGATTTATTCTAAAAGCGCATCTAACTCCAATTTGGTCCTATATAACAGAACAGATGGGGGAAATCCACAGAGCTGTACTTTTCTGCACAAATAAGAATGATTGCATTCATATCCCGCTTCTTTTTCTCTTTTTCTCTCCCCCCATCCATCTTCAGATGTTTGATTTTCACAGTTAAAATAAAATAAGTCGACAAATAATTTATATCCTGGATTTACGGGGTGTTATCTGAGGGAGAGGGATGAGTTCTCCAACTAAGGCATAGCCGTTGCTGTGCAAAACCAGCTTCATCCCACCGTTCTTCCCCCTTCCTCCCCTTGTCCTATATTCACACACAAATACCATTGTTAATACAGGGCCAACATTGTTTTGAGTTCTGCTTGTGAAGAAGACACCGATGAGTGGAGAGAGAGGGATTACACGTATTCCCACAGCTGCGCTGGCACAAGTGGAGATGCTGGTGCATCCACACGGGAGCTATCAAAACAAAGGCAGACAAGGCTGCATTGTTTCAGTTTCCTTCAGGAAAACAAGAGAGAATATTTTCTTTTCCACTCTTAACAAAAGGAGAAAAACGGTATGACCGGCCTTGCGTTATTTCCAGTTTGAGAAATCAGCATCTTAAGGATTATTTCTAGGAACAGAAAAATCTCACCTTGAAAAATAAAGACCAGGGCAAATGCCCTGAGGCTTCCTATTCCTTTTCTTTATGCTTGCCAGGCTTGTTTCCCAGACCCACAGCTTCCAGCCAAAGCAGGGGCAAACAGCAGTTGTCCATGCCGTGTCAGTCAGAGCAAAGGCTGTGTTGCCAGCCTGGTGCAGGAGCCGCTCTGAGCCAGGAGCTCACACTGACTCTTCCCAGCAAACAATTTTATAGCCTTGGAAATCACTCCGGACTGGCAAATAACATTATTTTTATGGGCCATTGCCTCATTGCAGCACTTTGCTCCCTCTACTTTAGTGTCTTTTTATGCACTATTTTACCATCCAGATATCTCAGCTCCTTTCAGAAGCATTGTGCCATAATGCTGTTTCCTACCACGTGGGCAATATGCCATGAGTGCACCGTGCTGTAGCTGTGGCATCATTTGCCCACGCTCTTTCTTAGGGCAGAGCGGCTGGAGCTGCCTGGCAGAAAAGGACCTGGGGGTGTTGGTCAACTGTGGGCTGAATGTGAGCCAGCAGTGTGCCCAGGTGGCCAAGAAGGCCACCAGCATCCTGGCCTGGGTCAGGAACAGTATGGAGTGGAGGACTCAGGAGGTGATCGCCTCCCTGCACTGGGCACTGGTTAGGTCCCACCTTGAGGGCTGTGTCCAGTTTGAGGTCCCTTCCTGCAAAAAAGACACTGAGGAGCTGGAGCTGGTCGAGAGAAGGGNGTCTGAGATTTTACTTTTCTTTCTTATCTCTCTTACCTTCCCTTTCTTCCCCTTTCCCGGTTCTCATAATTAACCATCTCCACCTGTAGGTGGGTCACCATTCTTCCCATCCAATTTCAGGAGCAGCATGACCTGGCCTGTTCTTGGCTCTCTGTGGGCTGCCTCCCTCGCTGCCTGGCCATCGCGAGCCATCTCTTGCGGCCTAGCTTCACAGAGGACCACAAGATGGGGGCTTCTACACAGATGACTGACTTCAGGCAGTTATGGGAATTGGTAAATATATCCTGGTACAAACAGGCTTCAAAAATGATCTGACAGGAACAATAAGTTGGACATCCTATCCAATAACTCTGCTGTTCTGTGAAAAGCAAAAATTTACTCTAACGTGGCAAAGCCCTCTGTGCACCATGGTGGAACTGACATCACCAGGACAAGTCAGTGAGATGTAAATGCCATCAAACATTTCATTCTGCCATAAAACTGGTTGTAGATCAGTTTTATATAGATTTTTAGAAGTCTCCTTTCTACTTCTGTCCTGGGGAGCTGTGCACTGCACATGTTTTTCCTAAAAGAAATGTAAGTAATGTAAAAGAAATATTGTCCGTTGTTTCCCTGCTAATTTGCATTGATGTTTTGCTTTAATGTTCCTCACCTATAAGGTACCCACAAACTTCTGTGTCTCTGGCCCCTCCTCCAGCCCTAAAGTGATGTGGCAAGGGATTGTCCTGGAGCTGCTAATAAAGGAGCAGAGAACCTATCAGCAGTCTTCACAGCCAGAGGCAGCCCTCATATGTTTCTTACCTTCCCCACTTCTTCCTCTGGGTGGTTTACATGGGAAGAGACCACCATGTTTTGCTCTCATTCAATCCTGGTGTAACTGAGGGAAGAAGGTGTGCAGGAGGTCCTCAAGAGAGGACCGAACAAGAACAAAGCAAGTCTGTCTGTGAAAGTCACATTTTCAAGCCATCAGAAACCAAAGGCAAGACACAGAACACTTTGCCTTGTGTAACCTGCCTACACTGCACATGCAGAAGTCCCTGGGCTATGTATTTGCATGTGGGCGTGTGTTTAATTGCTCATTTGCAGGAACAGGACTCCTTTTGTATTCAGATGTAGTGGCACGGCCAAATTAGGGATGTGACTGTGCCCTGTTCACATGCACCAAAGTAACTTTGCCATCCCCAGAGTCCTGCTCTTTGGAAAAGGACGTGGCTACTTGCACACCCCTGGGGCAAACATAGTCCAGTGGAGGTTGGGGGGACTTCACATCTTTACTCCATGGCTGGTAGGAGTTACGTCTCAGAAGTTATGTCTCAGAAAGCTGTGAAGGAAACATCAGGCCTCCTTAAGAGGCTGATACGCAAAACATGTATCACTAAAGGCTAGAAAGGCTAAAATTCATTATTACTTAGGAAAGGATCTGGGAGTTTGGGAGTTGATTTTTTTTTAGCTCCTTTTTTGTCTTTTCTTTTGGAAAAAATAGAGTTTGCAAACAGTAAGGGAAGTATTGAGATCAATTCAATGTTCAAAGTCTTACATTTGTGAGCTTTTTATATAGAATTTGAAATATCCAGTGCATTTATAAGTGGAAGGACTCAAATCCAAAGAAAGATGTAAAGGTACCTCTCTTGGGTACCAAGGGGATTGTCCGGTGATTAGCTGTCCATCGTGTATTCCATTTGTACCAGTCGTACTTGTTCATAAACTTCCTTAGCTATCAGAAATGGTGATTTCTAAAAATTGTTAGGAATCTCAGACTCTCGTTTCCTGTCAAACATCTGCACAGAGCTTTGTTCAGCTTCAAAGCTTAACTCAACTTGCGTTTAATATCTGAATTTGTCTCTGAAGCAGCAGCAACAGCAACTGACAGTAATAAAACCTTACAGGAAATAAACTCTGAGTAGAGCATATGTGAGCCAGGTCTTGGCTAGATTTATCTTAAAAGCCAGGATAAAAGGCAAAGCCAAGAGGCCTTCACATCAGTAGGTTAAAGCATGGTTGCCAATTGCTTGTTGGAATTAAAGGATCTTATAGAGCTCTTCTATTCACCCACCTCACACAAAGCCTGCAAGGCGTTAAGTCAGCCAAGGGTCTGAGATTTCCAGCTATTTTGGTGCATTCTGTAATTGTTTCTATTCTTAATACTCTCTAGTCATTAAATTACAGACAGCTGTATCCTGTCACTGAGGGTTTTGGGTGTTTTTTTTTTTGCGAACTGTTTTTAAAATGTAGTGCTTGCAGTTTGGAGATGTTTGGTTATCGGGGAGCTGAGTGACAAAACGTCCCATAACTGAGCAGAGCAGGGAGCAATCCATAAGCATGTCCTGCAGGATTTCACACTTCATATGGCACACAGTCAAAACGTAGACAGGACTGGACACTGAGGAAAACTGATCATGAAAGGGGCTGAAGGCATAAAAAGGAAATTAAAGCACAAACTGACTTCGCTGAAATGAACAGGAGTGATATTTTGACATGTCATTTAACGTTTCCCATATGGCTTCAACTACAGTTGACGTGAAACCTTTCAAAATATTTTCCTCATGTGCAAAATGACCCTTTACAACAAAGGAGGGGAAGAAAACCATCCCATCAACCATTTGGCTGTTAAAGCCATTTTAATTAAAGGATTGAACTGGCCTGTGTGTCTCCCAGGTGGGGCAATCTGGGATGCTGCTTTTAAACAGCAGCTGCTGGTGGAGGCATATTTACTGTGGGGGAAGAAAAGGTGGGATGAAATTCCTCCTCTAATCTGTCTCTGGCTTTCAGGAGGGCTCACTCAGTTCTGGCCACATGAATCTCCCTTCCTGGTGTGTGGTTGACCATATGAAGGTAACGATTGTTTTCAAAAAAGTATCTGATATTGTGGCTGTTGAAGTGGTTGTGCATAGAGCTAGAGCTGCTGGGGGGATACACACATGATTTTCCAGCAGTTGAGAGCTCTGCACTTCTTGAAGGTGTAGCTCAGAAAGGGCATGGTATCTTTGCCTGTCAAAAACAGATTTCCTATATTTTTCTGATTATTTCCTTTCTTCTTCTAAACAAAGCTTCCACTCAAAGTTCAGGTTGCGGAGGAGTGTTATTTGCTCTGTCTCACCATCCAGTTGCTTTGGGAGGCAGAAGCTGTGAACAACCCAGACAATGGCTGGCACTTATCAGAAATAGCTGGGGAGCAGATCTGGGGGGAGGGATGGGCTGGGGGAGAGGAATTAAACAAAACAACAACAACAAAAAAAGCCAAACCAACAAAAGAAGTCAAGGTACTTCTGCAAATCAGTAGTTAAAAGCAGAAGAATTTTGCTCAACAAGTTGTTGGCAGCAAGTAGCCTGACACTCCCCTCTCCCTTGCCCAGTGACCTTCATCTGCTTCGCAGGGGAACTGCAAGCTCCAATTGTAAAATCATAGAATTGTTAGAGTTGGAAGGGACCTTCAAGATCATCAAGTTCCAACCCCCTGCCATAGGCAGGGACACCTCCCACCACACCAGGTTGCTCCAAGCCCCATCCAGCCTGGCCTGGAACCCCTCCAGGGATGGGGCAGCCACAGCTTCTCTGGGCAACCTCTTCCAGTGCCTCACCACCCTCACAGCAAAGAATTTCTTCCTAATATCTCATCTAAATCTCCCCTCTTCAAATTCAAAATCACTACCCCTTGGTAAAGGGGTGCTCTTGAAAAGTACCCAGCTTTGTTGAGGAAAGGTGCTCCTGATGGGTAGGGGAATATGAAGAGTGGTGTTTTGCTGTAGGCTTGCCGTGCTCCATCTGTGCTGTTCAAGGGCGCTGTGGGCTGGAACTTCAAAGGTCCTCTTTCCACTGCTGTGTGCTTGAAGTTGGGGTTTTCTATTCAAGGAACAAAGGCAGACCTAAATCTGCCGAGGCCAGAAGTCCTAGGGGAGAGGGAGATTTCTATCACTTTGCAAACAAATTGGTTTTCAAAGTGTACAGCGTAAAACGCTCAGAGGGCTGCTGCTACTTTGCCATAAAAAACACTGCTCTCACATGACTCATGGCAGAAGTTGATGTCTGCACCCATCAAACATCTTGGTAGGGGCAGGTTTGTGTGCCCAGGGCTCTTCCATGGCATTCATTTCTGGAGCTCTCTTCTGGCTCTCAGGACAGATGACTCAATTGCCCAGCACTGCGAAATAACACCTGGTAAGCAACACCTTTATCTGCTCTTAATTTTTTTTTTGGAGCTATCTCATGCTGAAAGATTATCTGAGAAACCCTGGAAGAGTAGGGAATGCTCTGAATCCCAGTGGGAGAGCAAGCAGCATAGCTAATTTCTTTTCTTACAAATAGTCTCATTTTCAAGCGACTCTTGCTGCCAAGTGCTTTGGCAAATAGACTGAGGCAGTTCAGGCTGGAAAAAAAAAGACAGACAGTGACTAAGATCCCCTGTATTCCTGATTTTCATTGGAAAAAAACAAATGAGTATGCTCCTCCAGAAAACAGAAGCTAGGAGAGGAAAAGTGGTTTGCTGAGGGTTTGGGGTGGTTTTTTTAAGGATTTTTTAAGTGTGGATGGGATCACAGTCAAGGTCATGACAATTTCTTCAAGAAGAGTAATAGCTCATCTTCTAAGCACATACTTCTAGCAGGAAGAAAAACGTGCAAAATCACAAGATCTTCAAGCATGCTGAATTGTCAGGCAAGGGGGAAAAAAAAGCACAATAAACCCATACAGTTTTAGCCATGAAGCATCAGGTCACATAAATCCTAATGAGTGGGTGAAACAGCAGCTATAAAATAACTGGATCAGGTGATAAATCAACTTTGTCATGACCAAGTCTCCTCCAGTGTCAGAGGCTTCCCTAATATTGATGTTCACCCCGTTTTGTTCTTGTGTGAGTCATGACTTGGCACACTTTCCTCCTCACTCCTCCACAGGCGCAGCAGCGGGAGAAGCACGTCCCTGGCCCGAGCGGAGGGTGGGCTTGATGCCAGCAGCAAGCACGGCTCCCCACTCAGGCTGTGGCCAGAGGACTTCTGCTGGAGGGTCTTTTACCAAGACGTGGGTCTTGGTTGACCAGCCCCAAAAGGTTGAGGTGTTATCACCTTCATTGCAGGTGTAGCCTAAGCTCCCTTGCTTAGGATGGGGTACTGAACCCACCACACCGATGTGGGACTGGTCCCAGAGAATCCTTAAATGGAGCTTCAGTGAGCCTTGCTCTAAATTATGTCACTGATAGAGCTGCTGCTGCATACCTGGAGGTATTATCATAGAATCATAGAACAGTTAGATTTGGAAGGGACCATAAAGATCATCCAGTTCCAACCCCCCTGCCATGGGCAGGGACACCTCCCATCAGACCAGGTTGCTCAAAGCCCCATCCAGCCTGGCCTTGAACCCTTCCAGCTCTTGCCCATCTCTAACATCTGCTTTGTTGCACGGGGTGGATATCCAGCACTGGAGAACTTCAGACCAGAAAAGTAGACTGCTTTTCTGATGGTTTCATACAGCACCCGCAGCCTGTGCAAGGCCAGAGACATCTACAGAACTGCAATTTTGCTGCACCTTTCTTCTCAGTCCTCCTATCAGTGGCCCCTTTACTGGGCAGAAGGTCTGAGTATCTTGGAAAGCAGCCTGCTTGGTCATTCATTTGTGGATCCTCCTCATATATTGAGCAGGAAAGGCTGCTCGCTTTCTCCAAGGAGCACTTCAGGACATCGTACAGGCTGTGTTTGTTGCTTCTCAGGATACGTTGACCTTTTAAAGGAAAGGAATTCAGAAAGCAGCTGGGTTGTAAGAATTACTGTTTCTCTTCACTTCTGTTCGCTAACAACGGGTTGCCTGTCTTGCAGATTAAACAATAAATAAAAAAAAAATAAATTAGTAAACAAGGATATGTGTGATTTGCTGCAGTGCCTGAATGTACCAGTGGGATGCTGATAACCCTGGAACCAGGGGCAGACACTAGATGAGCAGTACATAGAGCTACTAAGAACTAAAATGTGAACCTAGAACCTGAAATACCCCCACAAGCAGGCAAATTCTGAGGTCTGTGATAACTGATAACCTGGTGATTCAGGATTAAAAGAGCAGGATTTGAAGTTGGGGTTGGGTTTTTTGGTTTGTGTGGTTTTCTGGGGTTTTTTTTAGCTGAAAGAAACGACAGAGTCAGCACATGGTGATCCCAGTGGGCAGAGGGTTCATGGAGAAGCATGTCCTGTTCTCCAAGGCCTGTCTTTCTCTGGAGGAAATTGTGTGCTAGGTGGAAGGGAGCTTTCTATTTGCTATCAAGGTTTTATTGAAGATAAATCTTTTTCCAGAACAGCAAATCCTTATTGATGCTTTTCCCCTTACTTAAAAGTCATGTCAGTTCATGGGCTGTTCTGGGACCGGTTCCACCAGCTGCGTTTGGGGTCTTGTTTGAGACCTGGAGCTCCAGCTTGCCTTTCAGCTGCAGCGTGAAGTTGAGCAACCAAAGCTGTTCCATTCAGGGACTGCTTCCTTTCAGATGGAGCCCGTGGGGACCAAAGTTATCTCCTTTCAGTGCAGCTCCCGAGGAGCACAGGCCAGCAAAGCAGCCTGTCTCAACCCTTTGCAGCAAGATAAACACATGGGCTGAGTTTCCCTTTCCGAAGGGCTGTGTGCTTTGGAGGGACCTGTAGGGCAGGCGCTCGTGCTGACAGCCTGCCACTCAAACTGCAAACAGGCCAGCTCCGAAGGTCACCAAATCAGTTATAGGAAGTGAACCAGAATAAGCAGCCTCTTTATCAGGCTTTATTTTCTAGCAGGCTCACAGAAGGCTCCAGCTTTGCTCTCCAAGGGAAGCTGCCTGCCGTGAGACGCCCGGGGATTTATCTGGCTGTGGCTCAGCGAACTCACACGCTTGGTCTCCTCTCCCACATCTGCTTCCTCTTCTACCTCATGCTTGGCACCACCTGCTTCTGGCAGGCCAGCACAGAAGCTCTGCAAGAGCCAGTTCACTGCTCTCTGGGTTCAGGTAAAGACTCTGCTGGCGATGTTATCCGAGATTGAATTTTCCCAGCGTTTTCCTCCTGGGAAATTAACCTGTTAAGATGGCTTGTGCTTCCATGTGCTATCGGGAACCCCCTGCCTGGGTTGCTGTGTTACAGCCTGTCTCTGATTTCAGCTCAGGGTTGGGATTTTTTAAAAAATTTATTTATTTTTTGGCAAAAGCTGGCTGTGCTGTAGCCTGGGGGTCTGCAGAGGGGAGTGGGCTGTTACATCTGTCCTTGCTCCGTGGCCGAGGTAAGCGTGGTGCCGCTCACCCCAGCCCTGGGAGTGCAGTGACTTGCCTCGTGCCGGGTCATCTGAACAGGAAAGGAAACGGCCCCTTTTCTCACTTCCCACTTGCTCAAACAAAGGCTTGTTCACAAGGTCTCATGCTTTTTCCCAAACTCTTGTTTCTCCATGGAGAGCTGCCACAGACCAGCACGTACTGATAGCATCAGAGTTTTCCTTGGAAACCCTCCAAGGGATTCAGCTTGACGGACCACACAGTTGTTATTCATACGTGGTTTGGGAACTACTGATCTGCCTGAATCCAACTAGATTTTTTTTGTTTGGTTTTTTTTTTTTCTTCTTTCTCTGCCATTGATCTCACTTTTCTCAGATACTGGAAGGCAGTTAGTGTTTCTTACTTCCCTAGCAGCTAAACTTTATTCTTGGGCTTTGTCTGTGTGTTACTTAGTACTTCTGCACCCACCCATGTGCACCCCTTAGAGCAACAACAGCCCCATCTTCCAATGATGAAACTCACTTACCCCTTGTTTTCAAAATCTACTTAAGCTGCATGTGTCTTAAGCAAGAAAGGAACACTTCCAGAGATGAGAGTCCAATATGCATCTTCAGGACTTGCTAGAGGTGTCACTGTCCAAACCCAGAAAGATGAGACAGAAACACTCAGTGGCTAAACACAGTCCTTGAAAGATAGACTTTGAGATGTCCTTGCTAACAAATTGCAACAAGCCTCACCATGGTGGTTCCTGACCTAGAACTTGCTCCCAGCTTTTTGTGGGTCTTAAAATTACGAGAGTGTGGGATGGCCTGCTGGGTAAGCATCTTCACATGCTTTTCTGCTGGAGCTGTTTGAAACGTCTCTGAAGAGCTAACCATAACGTTGTGGAGCCTATGAGGAGGATTTGGCATTTTCAGTGTCCCACAGTGGAGTATTTTTCTGGATGTACCCCCAGGCTACTAGTCTGTGATTTTGTTCCTTTCTGCATGTATTTCAAAGGAAAGTACTTGCTAAAAAGCAAGAGGGAAGCTTTCCTCAGGCTGTAAAGCAGGAGGTCGCATCGTCTAGCGTGGACATAACCTGTTTTTTCTCATGCTGAAGCTCTGACACAAATCACTGTGTGATTTCAGTCGCTTTGTGACTATTTTCCTAAAGGGTTTTCTATCAGAAGAATCCACTTGTCTTGCAAGATCTTTATTTGACCTACTGGGGATAAGCACGAGGCCTGAGAAATGGTTTGGTGGGCCCCTACTTGGCTAAGAGGTGCCAAAGCTGCAGGCTGGGACCTTTGCCTGCCCACCGAGTACAAAGCAGCAGTGGCTGCTGGAGGGGACAGTGGGGACAGCATAGCGCGGGGGGGTCATGCTGGAGCACTGGCACCTTGAGGGGTCTGCAGGGCGGTTCCTCAGGGCTATTCCTTTAGAAACTGCTGAAATCCTTTTTCTGTACATGGGAAGGGAAAACAGCCTGGAGGTGATGCTCCTTCTAAAGTTTTGAACTTATTCCTACTAAGCTTCCCTCCAGCTTGTTTTCATGGTGCTTAAGGCCTCATTGACAATATGCTAGAACAAGTCTGACTGTAGCTAAGATTACAGCAGAAATGACTCAGAAAAGCTGTTCATTGTGTAAGAGTTACTCTGTTATGGACAGCTTGTAGAGCAAGGTGTCTCTTAGAACAGAAACGTAGAATTGTTTAGGTTGGAAGGGACCCTTCAGATCACCTAGTCCAACCATCAACCAGACTCTGATAAAAACCATCACTAACCCATGTCTCCAAGCACTAGGTCAACCCGGCTTTTAAATGCCTCCATGGATGGAGCCTCAACCCCTGCCCTGGGCAGCCCAGTCCAAGGCTTCAGAACCCTTTCCTTGGAGACATTTTTCCTGATCTCCAATCTGAACCTCCCCTGGTGCATCTTGAAGCCATTTCCTCTTGTCCCATGGCCTGTGACTTGGGAGAAGAGACCGACCCCTCTGGCTACACCCTCCTTTCAGGGAGTTGGAGAAAACGAGGTCTCCCCTCAGCCTCCTTATCTCCAGGCTGAACACCCCCAGCTCCCTCGGCCTCTCCTCAGAAGACTTCTTCTCCAGACCCTTCACTGGATCTGTTGAATCTTTTCTGGACCAGCTCCAGCCCCTCAATGTCTTTTTTTATGGGAAGGGCCCCAAAACTGGACACAGCCCTCAGGGTGGGACCTCACCAGTGCCCAGCAGAGGGGGACGATCACCTCTCGAGTCCTCCTCCCCGTAGTGTTCCTGATCCAGGTCAGGATGCTGGTGGCCTTCTTGGCCACCTGGGCACACTGCTGGCTCACATTCAGCCCACAGTTGACCAACACCTCTGGGTCCTTTCCTGCCAGGAGCTCCAGCTGCTCTGCCCCAAAGGGCATGGGCAGATGATGCCACTGTACCAGGCAGCTTCAGCCACTCTGCCCCAAGCCTGTAGCACTGCAGGGGCTTGGGGTGACCCCAGGGCAGGACCTCTCCTGCCTGAGGTACTGCTTTGAGGAGTAACTCAAAAGGAATATCTTGTGGGGAATAGGTGCCCACCAGTGCTGTCCTGGCCTGAAGCTTACAGAAGAATGTATTAATATTTGTAGAGTCTGAATAAATCAATCATTTAATGATCTGTCCTGGGGTGTGATTGTCACTGACATTGTTCCTGCTTCTAGAAGTATTTGCTGGCAGAATGGAGTGTGAGCCCCTGACTTCAGCTGCGGGAGCTGCCCTCTCCACTCCGCCACTGCCTCATTGTGTGGCCTTGGGCAAGTCCTGTAATTACACTGGGACCTTATTTCCCAGCCCTGAAACTCTCACAATAAATATCTCTTCCCTCACACTGGGTTTTCTGTGAGGCTTAAAGCCAGCCACTGATTCTCCCTTTCTCCTTCCTCAGCAAGAAGCCACATGAATTTCAGTGAAGCTGCTCATTGTCACAGGGGCTTCTCTGGATAAGGACAGCAGTGAGGGCTGCAGTGACCAGCCAGCACTTGGAGACGTGTAGGGGAAAGGCACTGTGTCCTTATGAACAAGTAATTACATTAAGTTCATTAGTGTTTCCTGCTGAAAGGATCAGTATTCAGAGCCTGGTGCGTTCTCACAAGAAATCAATGGGAGACAGGGTTTATGTTGGCTTCTCTGAGAGCTCAGTAGATCCTTAGCACAGAGAGTGAATGGCATAAAATGTTATTTAAAATATAGTTATTGTGTCTGTATAACAACATATATGAAATGTGGGGAAAACGTATCTTTTTAAACAGTGGGGGTTTATTTTTCTTAAACAATAGAAGCTTACAATTGTGTTGTGGTTTGTGGTTTGTTTGTTTTTTTCCCCTAACAGGTAATTTTAAAGTGACTTAAACATATTTGTACCTTATCTCTGCATGAATTACTCCTTGTTGCCTCTTCAGGCTACAGTGAGCATCTTTCCCAACTAGACTGTCACTCTCTCTTCCTCTCCTTCCCCTCCCTCCTTTGACTGTTATTGAAATAAGCCTTTCCTGACAATGTTTGCACGGGGTTTGGCATTTTATTAACACATGGGGATGCAGATGAACATTTTGATTATTCATCACAGATGATTCCAGTGTTGAATAGTCATTATTATTTCAGCTGCCCTGCAACGGGAACACTAAATTCCTGGAGAAACAGAAGGAAAGCTGCTTAATTTCATTCTAGCACATACCACTACGTGTTTCTTACCCTTCCTACCACAGGTGAATAACCCCAAAGGTTCTCCATACCCCAGTGACTGGCAAGGTCTTCTGCTGAGCTGAGTGGGTAGTCCTCCAGTGGTGGAAAACTCCAGGACTGGAATAAATGATCACTAAATTAAGGTGACCAAAAGCTGGACTTTTCAGGTTATTGGATCAGTCGCGGGTGTAACAGAAGAGTTTCTCACCATGCTAAAGCACTACTTGCTCTCTGATGCATTAAGTAGTTTTGAAATTTCCTTCTAAAGCATCTGTACTGGTCAGTGCTGGATACAGGAATGGTATCATCTGTTATCATGTCTTCTGACACCTCAAAGCCAAAGTACCACTCTTATGCTCTGGCTCCCCTGTGCTATTTTTAGTAGCGTGCCCTCAAATTGACTAATAGTACCCATTCAGTAAAGTAGCAAGACTGGAGGAAACTGCGTTAGGTGTCTGTATTGGTGTGCTGCTGGTTTGCAGTTGATTCTCCCTGGGAAGAAAGTAAACAGAGACAAAAAAAGAGTCCACTTCCTTTTACAGACAGCTGCATTTTTCCAGGGTTAGCATTTCCCAGATCCTCCCATAGCATCCTGCATATCCTGAAATTGGACCAACTGCTCTTTAAGCTGGGACACAGGCAAATAACATTTATTATCTGTGCTCAGATACAAAGGAGCCCCTAAACCCACCACAGACCAAAAGATACAGATGATGATTTTGGACAGTGAGGTGGATTGAAAACTGGCTGAAAGACAGAGCTTAAAGGGTTGTGATTGGTGGCACAGAATCTAGTTGGAGATCCGTAACAAGTGGTGTTCCCCAGGGGTCGGTACTGGGTCCAGTCCTCTTCAATACATTCATCAATGACCTGGATGAAGGGATGGAATGTACCCTCAGCAAGTTTGCTGATGACACAACACTGGGTGACACACCAGAAGGCTGTGCCACCATCCAGCAAGACCTGGACAGGCTGGAGAGTTGGGCAGAGAGGAACCTGGTGAAATTCAACCAGGGCAAGTGGAGGGTGCTGCACCTGGGGNGCCCAGGGACAGGACAAGAGGCAACAGACACAAATTGGAACATGAGAAGCTCCATCTAAACATGAGGAGGAACGTTTTTCCTGTGTGGGTGGCAGAGCTCTGGAAGAGGCTGCTCAGAGAGGTGGTGGGGTCTCTGTTTCTGGAGACATTCCAAACTCTGCCTGATCACTTTCCTGTGCACCCTACTCTGGGTGGACCTGCTTTCACAGGTGGGTTGGACTAGATGATCTCCAGAGGTCCCTTCCAACCCCATATCATTCTGTGATTCTGTGATCTTTCAGGCAGAAAGGCTGGAAGGGATTAATCCATACATCAGCTCTGTGTGATAGGAAACCTGCTATTTATTTGTCTGTAGACCTTTGTTTAGATAAGAGATACCATACTAATCCCTTCAGGATCAAGTAAGCAATAGAGAATTTAATACAATTTCCCCAAGTGAGACCTGAAAATAGATATTAGAAAGGTGTATTTTTTTTCTATTCCACTTCCCAAGATGATGGATGATTTTGTTCTTTGTTAGTCCATGTGTCCTTAGTTGTTCACTTAAAAAAAACAAACAGACAGACCTAAAATTTTAAAGTTAAATAAGTTGAGGAGGGCAGAATGGAAAAGTTGATAGCTCTGCAACCTATTCCCAGAGTGAATTTCTCCTAACTAGTGTTGGGGACAAACATCCTGGTCAGCAGCCAGAAACTTGTTATTCCAACAGGTTTATGATCATGCTGGTTCTGTAGTGAAAGATGGTATGAAAACAAGAGTTGCCCAGGGACATCGTATTTTGCTGGAACAAAATAAGAAAATTCTCAGAGCGGGCTTCTCTCCGTACAACCCAGCATGCTGTACTGCACTGAGCACTCATCCAAGCGTTAACAAAAGACAGAATTCCAGTAATCATAAATTCCCCACAGCTCATATGAGAAGTGTAGTGACACCAGACCCAATTCTGTTCCTGCCTGAAGACAAGAAACATCCAGAAAAATACCCCATTCTTTCCAGTGGAGCTGTTCTGGATTTACACGAGAGCAAATCAGTCCCAAATCCAGCCCATTGTCTTCTGTTTTGTTCTCGTTTGTAAGACACAAAAGACAACTGCATTACGTTCTGTCCAAGCAGCAGCCCCCAACTGAGCTATTGTAAAGGGCTGCCCCATCCTCAGGACCTTGGCACTTGGAGGTTTCTCCAGCCAGGCATTCCAAATTACCAGAAACTTTAAAAAATGCAGGTCTCCAAACAACATTACCACATTCTCCTCAAGATTATTGAATGAAAAGGCATTTTCATTAAGATGAAAATTCTGGCCCTGCTGATATCGGTGTCAGGATTTCTCTTGGCTTGGTTGGAGCCTGGGAACCCTCATCCATATTTCAACAGCATCACTGCTCGTTCCCCAGGGGGGAAAAAGGGAAACTTCAGGGGAAGATTAAATTTGCCTTTCCAAGTCATTCTTGTCCCCTCTAGCTAGTGAAAAAGCTGAGTGTAGATCCCATTTGTGGGTTATGCTCTTACCTAAGGAAATAAATAGGGAAAAGGAAAAAAAAAAGCAAATAAATCCCTTCCTATTGCTTAATAAGCAGTTGTGCTTCCACAGCCAGCAAAGCCAGGCCTCTTAATTGAATGAATAATGTTTTTCCACTATTCCTGATCTTCCGCAAATTAATTACTAATTGCTTTCAGTAGCACCCATCTGTGACAAGCACGATGAGGAGAGATCGAGTCAATTATGAGATGGCTCTGAATTTACACCGAATGCAACAAGAGTGTGGGGAACAGCTGCCTCCACTGAGAGGTGAAAAGGTTTTGAAGCTACTTCATGTCCCTGGGTAAGCAGACAGACAGTGTGAATCCTTCTCCGTGAATCACGTTGTGCTTATCAGGTGGGTTTTTTTTTGTGATTTGCTTTTCAGAATAAATCAAGCTTGCATAGGCTCTTTTGTCCCCAGTAACCTTGCTAAAACCATGTAGTCACTTCTGGCTTTTAGGTCCCCTACTTTCAGATCCTGATTTTTTTTTTTTTTTTTTCTTCCTGCCTTTTCCAGAACTCTTTTCAAGGGCGTTCTTTCATTTAAGGTCTCCTTTCTGTCTCGCACAAAGAGATGACTGCATGCAACACCTCAAAAAGAACTAGTTCTGAACTGCTCATCGCCTTGGGAAAATGTACTAAAAGGCACTTGAGCACAAACTGTAGGGAGAAATTAGTGACTGTAGAGCTAATATAACTCTGCAGGTACTGTGAGGATACTGGGTTTGAGAAAACATGCTGCTCTCTGAAATTCCAGAAATGAAGTGCTGTGGAAATGTGATACTTCTGATTACATGTTATATGGTTTAGGTCAATAACATGCTCCATAATTCTTTTTATCCTGAGAAAAGACCCCAGAGATGGTTCAGACATTAGGTTTGGCTGGAAATAATACAGTTTCTCTGATCCTGTGGAAGTGTACTGGTGTTCTGGTTTTTTGGTTTTGTTTTTTTTAACAAGCAAGTACAGCATCCCACATCAGACAGGTCTGGGTGAGATGGATGGATGCAGTGGGCAGCTGAGGACCAGAACCCCAGCTGGAGAAAACCAATTGAGGCCTCTTGCTTTTAATGGGTGTCTGCTGAGCCACACCACTCCAGCATCCAGCCCCCTCATCTTGGGATGCAACTAATTACAGCAAATAATTATTTCCTCATTCTGCTGCTCCTTCAACAGCACCCTGTCCATACCCTCAAAAACCCCTTCCCAATAGTGTTTCCATCAAGCAATAGTCATTCTTATCTTCAGCCTTGTCTTCATCAGGGGCTGAAAAAAATTATGAATTCCTGTGATTTTATTTGTAAATTCTTTAAAGAGGAGAAAATAGATTTTCCAATACCTTCATATTTCACAGAGAGCCTTCAGAGTTGAGCTATTTATTTATGAAGGTCCACCTTGCAATGAGGGAAAAAACCTGGAAAAAAGCACAATAATGTTGGTGCTTCACAAAAGAACAAAAGTTCAGTGACTGTTTCCTTGGTCCATCTCTGGAGAGGGGGGCAGGAAATAACCCCCAGTGATTTCCAAGAACAAGTGCCAGCTCTCTGTGTTAATTACAGCACAGCTGGCATTGTTCAGGTTCACAAGAGACCTGCAGCACATGATGTATCCAACTGCGTGATACAGACCAGCGTGAACACTTTCTTCCCACCTCTCTTGAAATGCCTGTGTTTTTAACATATGTTGTGCGCTCCTCGTTCTGATGCTGTGATTATAGAAAGCAAGAAGATCTAGAAAGCCATGCCCTGGGAAAATAGTTTTAAAGTGCTTCAGCGATTTGTAGAATCATAGAATTGTTCCCAGGTTGGAAGGGACCTTTCAGATCATCTAGCCCAACCATCAACTGAACTCTTTCCCTGGAAACATTTTTCCTAATCTCCAATCTGAACCTCCCCTGGTGCAACTGGAGGCAAGCTGTGCCAGGGGAGGTTCAGACTGGAGATTAGGAAAATGTTTCCAGAGAAAGGGCTCTGAAGCCTTGGACTGGGCTCCCCAGGGCAGGGGTTGAGGCCCCATCCCTGGAGGAATTCAAAAGCCGGGTTGACCTAGCGCTTAGAGACATGGGTTAGTGATGGTTTTTATCAGAGTCCGATTGATGGTTGGACTAGATGATCTGAAAGGTCCCTTCCAACCTAAAGAATTCTATGATTCTATCCTTTCTATGCTAAACTTTGTGCCAGCTCTTCAGGTCCCATTTCCCCATGGAAAGGGAAGGAAATAAAAAAGGAGTCAAGATCACACTCCTGTCAAGTCAGCTGCCACCCGCAATGTGCCAGGGATTGCATCTAACCCCACAGCATGGCAGTGCCTGAGAGCTGTTCACAACATGCGTGTACCTACCTTGCACAAGAATAAAACCTGTGGGGGAGAGAAGAAGAAAACCAGCCCAAAAAACCCCAATTGATGTCTAGAATAATCAAGCTGTCTGTAACTTGCCAACTTAAAAGTCCGGGAGGGAGGAAATTTCCCAGGAAACAGCACCGTTGAAAACATGTTTGAAGGAGGAGGGTGAGTTATCTTATTTAGGAGCTTTAAGAAAAAGAAAAGTTTTAGCTCTGTTGGTAGGAAACCTCTTCATCACTTTCTTTAGAAGGTTTATCTTCCTCTTCATCAATGAGTGTACTGTGCTGGTGTCTGTAGGGGTAATCTGGACTCTACGATGTTGTCCCTTCGAAGGTGCTGTTTTTCTGAGCAGTTCTGGTGGGCAGGCTTGATGCAGCTACCAAGTTCAGCCTGCAAAATCCTGCCCCTATATATTGGATTCTCTCCCTCTAGGTTCTCCCAGAAATCACACATGGTATATAAGCATGAGACTGTTTCCTGAGGAATGGATCAGAATCGATAAGCCAAGTAAGAAAAGCTTGAGAGCCGTCTTCTTGCTGTTTTTAAACCCCACAGATTTTTGCAGCAGAGGATGGCAAGTGCTGATTTTTATCATAAATCATTAGTCATTATTTCTTTCAGCAGAGCCTTTGACAGCTTGCTTTGTGTAGTGTGGTGGAATATTCCACGGGATGACAGAGCAAACATATGTTTGAAGATCTGTGCAAGAGGCTAATCACAACAGGGCGTGAGGAGAGGTATGGGAACACGGCAGTGTGCTACTTTCAGCAACACGTAGACCCTTCATTTCTCTAGGGCTCTTGCACTTCATTTACTTTTTGGGAAGATATTCTGTGATACCATCACAGGGAGGAGAAGAGAAAGCAGGATTGGCAGCGTTTTATAATATTTTACGCTGCCACAAGGCAGTGGGGAGCTCTGGTTCATCAAGTCAATCAATATTAAAGTTTATTCTCTTTGAAGGCTCCCAGCCAGAGCAGAGGTTTTGCCACCCTGCACCTCCATCTGTACACCACTTCAGAACGAATCATCTGCACTAGTGGACGGTGAAGAGAGTAAGTGCTTCCACAAAACAGCCTTTTTAAAGAAAACCTTTAAAATGAAATCATAGCCATCTGTCACGGTAGAGCATAGATACACTTTTCACCTTCAGAGAGCTTTACAGGCATTGACTAATTAGTCCTCGGGACATAAGAGGACTGTTTTTTCCCCAATTTAGATTGGGAAGTCAGCAGGGGCATCTTGTATCCCGGGGCAGGAATTTAGGCTCCCTGAGAGGCAGAACTGCAATCCTTTTGTAGCAGTCGATGTTTTCAAGGGTGGGGGGTGTAAAGTTGAGCACTTCTATCCCTATTTATGCACTTGTGACAAATTAAAAGCTTGATTTCTAATTTTTTTTCCTCACAACTGGTGCCCATCCAGATGCTCCTATTGACTTGCAAACACTAAATGTCCAATTTGAATAGGAGCTGCAGGTGCCTCGGTCCTTTGAATATAAAGCCATTAAAAGGGGTGTGAACTAGGCCTTCACAAGTAGTGTCCATTGAGTTGTTGGATGAACTGGAAAATATTTCCATTGCTCTGAATGTTTTTGAGTTGATCTGAAAAATGTTTTATTTTTAACCAAAATGACTTTCTGCTGCCACACTCTTTTGGCTGTTGTTGTTTTGGGGTCAGGTTTTTTTGTTTGGTTTGTTTTGTTTTGCAATTTGGTGCTGAGTAAAATGTCTTATTTCATTTTCTGCATTGTTTTAAAGAAGAACTTCAGGTAGCTTAAGTCTGGAAAGGTCATGAGCTTTGCTCTGTTCCATCATTTAGAAACGCCAAATTAAAAACATCCACTTTTTTAAAAAAAAGAAATAATTTTTTGACCTAAAGTATTCATCAAGCTTAATACGAATACATGGAAAGGTTCTGCTGACTCAGAACTTCACATTTCAGCAAATAAATCACTCTCTTGTTTCTAACTTCAGACATAGGGAACTGAACTGAGGACATTCACAGGGGGATGGGAGATGTCTCCTTTGAATGAGAACCTTGGATTCAAACTCTGCAGGTTCAGGCTAGGGCATTTCAGGGGCTGCAGCCTCCTGCCATCTGCTGTGCTCCTTCTCCAGAGGTTACGAGCACCAGAGCAAAGACAATTTCCTGCCAAGCTACGGCAGTTCATGAGTTATTGTGAATAGAGGTTTGCAGTTTATCTCTAAATGCCAAAAAACACAGCCTGTTTCCAGTCTGACTGAATGAGCCCTAACCCAACGCTTGTCTTCCTCTCCTCCCTTAGCACTGGCATCTGGGAAGGTAACCTGCCCTGAAGCCTTGCCAGAGGGTGGCCTTCCATAGAACAGGGAAGGCAGGAGGGAAAGGATCGTTGACAAGTAGGTGAGAGGCCTTTAGAAGTGGTAAGTAGGAGAAATGGGATGCAGTGACCACAGCATGATAGCAGGGCAAAATATATAAAGGCTATAACTTCAAGGCCTTGACATACAGAAGCAGACAGTGCATCAACCTCTTGAATAAAAAGAGGATGGCAACAGGGAAAAACCAAGATGAGCCATGAAAAATGGGTGATGTAAGTATGCAAGAGAAACATATTAAAACACAGTGATATGAGAATGGTGAATCACCTCCATCAGGTTCATAAAATCATAGAATGGTTAGAGTTAGAAGGGACCTTCAATACCATCCGTTTCCAACTCCCCTACCATGGGCAGGGATACCTCCCACCACCACCAGGTTGCTCCAAGCCCCATCCAGCCTGGCCTTCAACCCCTTCAGGGATGGGACAGCCACAGCTTCTCTGGGCAACCTGTTCCAGTGCCTCACCACCCTCACAGCAAAGAATTTCTTCCTAATATCTCATCTAAATCTTCCCTCTTCCAATTTAAAACCATTACCCCTCGTCCTGTCACTCCACTTCCTGACCAAGAGTCCCTCCCCAGCTCTCCTGGAGCTCCCTTCAGATCCTGGAAGGCTGCTCTAAGGTCTCCCCGGAGCCTTCTCTTCTCCAGGCTGAACAGCCCCAGCTCTCTCAGCCTGTGCTCACAGCAGAGGTGCTCCATCATCTTGGTGGCCCTCCACTGGACCTGTTCCAGCAGGTCCATGTCCTTTCTCTGTTGAGGACTGGACACAGGATTCCAGGTGGGGTTGTAATAGGACAGGATGTTACCTACAAGACCTTCGCCTCAGCTTTTCAGAGTTCCCCTAAATGAATACACAGTCCAGCAATCATGTGGACTATGTAGTATTTAAGGACTTTTTATGTAGTATTTAAGGCCTTTCAATTTCTCTGAAGTGTTACGTACATTGAAATGGGTCACCTTGAAAACTGCAGCCAAATTTTTGTGTGTTTGTACCAAATGAATGTTATTTAGGATACTATGTACCTAAGGAATGCCTGTTCAAAAGTTACGATGTTTTGATCAGTTCTTCGTAACCAGCTCTGAAGCCTCACGAATGTTTTTTGGCATGGACAGTCGTTTTCAGCCATGAGCATTACACTCCTCAGGAAATCTGCAAAATAAAATGGGCAAAATATTTAATAAGCGAAGTGACTTCCTCTAATAATAGAATGACAAATGCAGAAGGGGGAAAGGCCAAGTGCAAATGCTGAAATGCGTTCACAAATGCATTTGTGCCACTTCTGCAGCTGCTGGAGGGTCCCTTGCTCACGTGGATTCATTCAGTGAAGCATTTGCAGCTAATTAACTCATTAGGAAAGTGGGCATCCAGCACACCTCCTAGCACTGAGCTTCTGCTCTTTATTGCTGCTTTGCTGCCAGCAGTTACTGTTGATCGATTAATATTATGAAAGGATTAAAACGGGATGACAGACAGAACAGTCTGTTATTTCCAGCAAGAAAGTCACAAATCTGTCAGAAGACTCAGAAGTCCTCAGGAGGGTTTGCAAGGGCTGCAGGATTCCTCGTGCTGCCATTTGGGACAGGAGGATTTGACCTTCATGGGTAGAGAGTCGTTTTGTGCTGTTGCTGGAGACAGACACTGCGCTACTCCTATGACGTTCTCTCTACCTGCTTGTTTTCCCTATGTGTTTTTGGAGAAAGGGTAGCATTTACTGATTTTGGTGAAAACAAATTCTGATTTTTGGAGAAAGGATGGCATTTACTGTGTGTTTGGGCAGTGTTTAGCTTTCTTTCTAGCTGAAGCCTCCATAGTGTATTATGCTACAAGGAACGCCACTGCTGGCCAGAAAGGATGGAAGCGATCAGTAGAAGTATGTGAGGTGGCTTCAAACCTCAACTGCACAAACACCACAGCTGCTAAACTGGTAAAGTAGGCTGCTTTTATCAGATTTGGGTGAAGCCCCCTCTGGACTGGGGAGTTCTGGGCTCCCCAGTTCCAAAAGGACAGGGAACTGCTGGAGAAGGTACAGCAGAGGGCTACAAAGATGCTGAGGGGCCTGGAGCATCTCTGATGAGGAAAAGCTGAGGGACTTGGATCTTTTTAGTCTGGAGAAGAGAAAAGAGAAGACAAGATGGAGGGGGGATCTGATCAACACTTATTAATACTTCAAGGGTGGGTGTCAGGAGGATGGGGCCAGTCTTTTTTCAGTGGTGCCCAGTGACAGGACAAGAGGGAATGGGCACAAACTGGAGCATGAGGAGGAACTTCTTTTCTGTGAGGGTGGCAGAGCCCTGGAAGAGGCTGCCCAGAGAGGTGGTGGAGTCTCTGTCTCTGGAGGCATTCTGAACATGCCTAGATATGTTCCTGCACAATCTGCTCTGGGTGGACCTCCTTTCACAGGTGGCTTGGACTAGATGATCTCCAGAGGTCCCTTCCAACCCCGTGTCATTCTGTGATTCTGTGAAATATTAGTCTGTATAGAAAGCAAGGTGAATGTTAAAGAAGGTTTGAAGCCTGTTGAAGGAGTGAGCAGCCCCTAAGTTTGGGGGCTTTTTTTGTTTAGGTTTTGTTCGGTTTGTGCTGTGGCCAGTGATGTCATTACCTACAAATCAAGGAGAATAGCTGTCTGGGTAAAGAAGTAGAAACCTTAATCAAAATGCAGCGAGTTTCCTCACAGCGCTAGGATTATTAATAATAACTGTGCTGCAGTTGTTATCAAGAGACCCCAAACGAAATTGGAGCTGAACTATATTAGTTATCTACAAATATACAGAGGCCAAAAATCTCTCCTGGACAACTTACAGCTTAAACTGACAAGGTTAAAAAACAAACAGACAAGTAAACAAAACAAGACCAGACTCCCCCCTTCTCCCCCCTAGCCCCCGCCCAAAAAAAAACCAAACCAAAAAAGCCTAGCAGAACAGAAGGAAAGGGAAAAAAGAAGGTAGGAAAGGAAAAAAAGAAGGTAGGAAATCAATTCCCAAACTGGTACAGTTCACCTAGAGTTATACTGTGGATTAAGGGCTCACAGTTGAGCCAAAACTGAGAAGTTAGGGTTCCCTGACTGCCCAGCTCAATCCTATCAAGAGGAGGGAAACAAAACGAAGGCTAAAATGAGTAGAAAAGGATATTGATCCTTGAATGTGGCTGAAACAAGCAGGAGGATTTATCATAAACTGTTGTTCTGATAGCAGATACAGGGAGCATCACTGTGCGGTGGAAAACAGAGCATGTAGCAAACAACTCTTGTTGTGGCTGGAAAAGGTGATTAAAATTCCTCTAGTGTCTTCTCCAAGGACTTCTTTTAGTGTCTCTTATTTCAGCCAGGCATCTGAACTTGGACCTCAATGTGAATCACAGAATCACAGTGTGCTATGAGGTTGGAAGGGCCCTCTGTAGACCATCTAGTCCAAACCCCCTGACAAAGCAGGTCCACCCACAGCAGGTCCCACAGAACTTGTCCAGGAGGGTTTTGAATGTCTCCAGAGACAGAGACTCTACCACCTCTCTGGGCAGCCTCTTCCAGGGCTCTGTCACCCTCAACGAAGAAGTTCCTCCTCATGTTGAGATGGAACTTCTCATGTTCAAGTTTGTGCCTGTTCCCTCTGAAGTTACCCATTACCTCAAGAAATCAAGGTGTTTTGTCATCTCTGTAAACTTTTCTGGTCGGGACCAACTTACCACCACTGTTGGGCAGTTCCAATGATTAATTGTTCTCACAACAGGAGAGAAGCTCCTCTCAAGTTAAGAGCTTGCTGAACTTCCACATTAAATAGTTTGGGGTTTGTTTATTGTTTTTTAGATTTTTCTAGCTCTTCCCAAGTTTTTCACCTTCAAACAGCAGCAGGCTGTGCTATGCAATCGCTTCTGGACCTTACTGTTCAAGAACTCCTTCATGAGGAGGTCTTTCATAAGGAAGCTAAAATAAAGAGGAGCAAGCAATGGCAGTGAAAACAAGTTTGTAGAAATGTGTTTATCTCTGTAGAAACACAATAGGCTGATGGCATGAAAACTCTGAGAGCCTTTCCTGACCACCTCGTTCTCCTGCTTGGATTTCATAACTGGCAAGATCATCGTAAGTGTTACAATTTCATAACCTTAACTTTTAATAATTTATTTTATTGTAAATCGATGTCCAGATAAGATGGAAACGAGTCCATAAACAGACCTAAACTGCTGTTTAGAATGGGGTTGTTTGTAGGTTAATTAAAACAATGCCTTACACGAGATTGATTGATTTCTTCATGACGCTGGCTATTCTGCAAAGGTCATCATCTTCTCCACATGATGTTATATACAAATGTATATCCAGCAGGAGATTTATGCTCTGAATAGGTGTACTAAAAGTGGGTCATAATAAGCCTTACGTGATATTAATCTCGTTTAATCATCTCCCAACAAACGTTCATATATATGTGTATGTGAATATAAAATTCATACATATGTAAGTCTATAAAAGCAAACTGACAACTATAATTTAGGGGCCGGGGAACAAAGATCCTCAAGCTTAGAAAAATGAGCTTGAATCTTCTGCTACAGTCCGTTGTTATTGATGTCACTGTCGGTGAATTTAGGTCAGATTTTTGGGACTTAACTTAAAAATATCTAATAGGCTATACACACACACAGAGGCAGGGATGCACAGACAAAATGTTTTCATTCAAATATAGAATATAGAATCACAGAATGGTTAGAGTTGGAAGGGACCTTAAAGATCATCAAGTTCCAACCCCCCTGCCATGGGCAGGGACACCTCCCATCAGACCAGGTTGCTCCAAGCCCCATCCAGCCTGGCCTTGAACACTTCCAGGGATGGGGCATCAACAACTTCTCGGGGCAACCTGTTCCAGTGCCTCACCACCCTCACAGTAAAGAACTTCTTAATATCTGATCTAAATCTCCCCTCTTCCAATTTAAAACCATTCCCCCTCATCCTGTCACTAGACTTCCTGACAAAGAGTCCCTCTCCAGCTCTCCTGGAGCTCCCTTCAGATCCTGGAAGGCTGCTCTCAGGTCTCCCCGGAGCCTTCTCTTCTCCAGGCTGAACAGCCCCAGCTCTCTCAGCCTGTCCTCATAGGGGAGGTGCTCCTTCCCTTTAATCATCTTGGTGGTCCTGTGCTGGGGGGGAGAGAGAAATATAGAGACTATAAATTTGGACTTCTACAAAGTCCAAATACAATAATAGTCGCCTTGTATTTTGTTTTGATATTGCTGCCCACCTCCCGGTACGCTGTAACAGTTACAAACCCAATTCTGTAGACAATTACTTATATACAATTAAAATACTGAAATTATTAAAGGCCATTCATAAAGTATAGCGAAATCCAGCCATCTTTGCTAGTGGGGACAGAAGAAAGGCTTTCTTGAATAATGCTTTGCCTCAGGAAAGTTTTGGCCAGACAAACCACGCCAAAACTCAACTTCTTCAAAAATCTGTCAGGAGATCATCTGAGGATCGACGGTTTTCACTGTCAAAAGTAATTAATGGCCTTGATGCTCTCTCTAGAGGTTGGGGAGAGTCAAGCTGAGCTTTCTACAGGCCTGGTTTCAACAGGTGATTAGCACCTACTGGACTATCCCGAAAATATCCTGGTCAGCAGAACCAGGCCACAGTCATTCCTGGAAATTCCTTTTTTAGATGTATTTATTTATTTATTTATTTATTTATTAAGGTTGTAGTTGAAATGGCCACTCAAATTAAAAAGCTTAATTCTCAGTGTTTCCTGTTCCTGCACTCCCTCTTCTGGCTTTCTAGAATTATTTAGCAAACATCTTCTGCCCACAGCCTAAGAACAACTCCACCATCAGTTGTCAAAGCACCGGCTGCAGCGATAACACACGCTCTGGTTGCACAAAAGGGACTTAAATAAATAGGGAAATGGTCACAAAACTTGTGCATGTGTATATTCTGAGTAAAGGAGAAGAAAGATAATCCTACTATTGGTGCAATAGTTGGAATACTTTGGATATGGATAAACAGAAGGCTTCACTGGAATATGCTCTCCACATTTCTAGTTTGCTCTCTTTCATGAACATTCCATTAGGATGGTGCGCTTAAGTTTGTCCCCATGAACTAGCAGAATTTTTTTCACAAATTGTCTTCTAAATTGTGGAACAATAGCATTGTTAAATACGCATTTTCCTGCCCTCTTTAAAATCCAGCTATTGTGGGAATCGTACAGCTGAAATCCATTACAATGAATTTCATTGCTGAGCCTGAGAGGGAAAATAAAAACATGGTGAGCAAAATTTTGCATTTGAAGTATTGTTCATTCTTAATATTCTTCCAAACATCTTTTCCTACTGCCCTATACATGCTTATCTTCACAAATGAAGTCAACCCCCCACGTAAGCGTACTGGGAAACTGGTCCTGAGCTAATAGTATTAGATGAGGTAGAGAAAACTTTCTTGCCCAACTTATGTTACATTTAGGATGCTTTCTTCTAAGTTGCAAACACTTTTTGCTTTCATTTCAAGCACCAAAATCCAGGAAAAAAAAAAATCCCAGTATTACAGGAAGAGTTGAAACGCTAACTGGACTTGGGGTTGATCTTGTCTCTCTTTCAATAAATTCCACAGAGCCTTCCTTAGGAAACTCCTGAGATGGTTGGATGAACGTTTTCAGTGTATATAATAAAAATTACATTACATACACATTTTCAGTTGTGGAGTTCTACCTTAATAAAGCCATATTAAAAGGTTCTTTAAAAGGTGTACTATACCCAGGAACCAACACGTTGCAGTTCAGTGTGCAAAATCAGGCTTCTCCGTGGATTTTAGCACTTAAGGAGGTCCTAAAACTTAACAGCTTTAAAGAAACACTCCTTGATTACAGGGAATTCCTGCCATGAATGATTCAGAACGCAGAACCCTGACGTTTCCTGCCCCGGTTCTCCCTGCTGTCACCTCTGTCACACACCAATCCACACAGCATCGGAGGGAACAATTTCTGCATGCGTGAAAAGGAGCTTCCACGTTTTGGGAGTGCACTTTCAGCTCCTGTCATTTGGTGGGAGCCCGTGCTCCAGCCCTGTCACTATAGTAATGGGCAACTCAGGTGAGTCGTGCCATTTATTGCCTCAAACGGGAGTGTTTGCTCAGATGGAGCGTGAAGTTGTTTGCTCAGATCTAGAGCGTCGCTGACGTTACAGCCTAAGGGGAGAACCACGTCCCGCTTCCTCTTCTGGAAAGCCCCCAGAAATTCTGTTGGGTATAAAATCCCTGCAAGCTGCCGTGGTACTTTCAGGGTGATGAGCCTCATAAATGTCAGCTGAGGCATAACAGCATCGCTGTGGTCTAAGGACCTGGGTGTTGCAGGAGAGTGGTTTTATAGGAAATCATTGGCAATTAGGAACCTGCATAAAGGTGCTCTCCTACATAATTATTTGCAAGATTAGAGGAAGTATTTTTGCAAGTTTTGATCCATAAAGAATAAAAAATCTGTTTTACCAGCCAATAAGAAGTTGCTGTGCCATCGCAGGGCTTCATAGCTGTGCTATCAGCCCTTATCAAAGTGACACGAACAGGACTTTGAAAAAAAAAACATGAAAAAGAAAGAACAAACGACCTCGCTCTCTGTAGCATTAGAAGATATGATCTGAAGGCTTGTAGTGTCACATATCGTGTGTGGTCCATACAGTAGCTGTGGCTGTTAAGGCTTTTTTTTCTTTTTATAAGCTTTTCTTATAGGGAGACTGACAACAAAAAGCAGAGGCCAGACAGGTCCTCCCTGCACCTCCTTTCAATGCTCATTTATATCATAAGGCTTCAAATGAAATGTATTCCAGGGGCAAAAGTTCTGAAAGAAGATCAATGTTCAAAATCCAAGTATGACTCCAACTGTCCAATGCTCCATGGGCACAAACTTCGTCCTAACGCTTCCCCACCACATTATGTGAGGCCTGTGAGGCCACTCACTCAGTGACGGTGGCTCTCTAAGAAGAAAATCTGTAAGAAAAAAAGACACAGTTATTCCTCAGGCAATGAGGGAGCCTCAAATCATAGAATCATAGANAGAGGGGCCTCAGCAGTGATGAGTAGAGGAGGACCATCCCCTCCCGAATCCTCCTCCCCACGCTGTTCCTGACCCAGGTCAGGATGCTGATGGCCTCCTTGGCCACCTGGGCACACTGCTGGCTCACATTCAGCCCACCAACTCCCCCAGGTCCTTTTCTGCCGGGCAGCCCCAGCCACTCTTCCCCAAGAGTGTCGTGCTTCTTTGTGAGGCAGCAGCAGCAGAATTCTGCAAGGGAGAGG
>VXBW01006817.1:38220-60850 GCA_013400375.1 Thinocorus orbignyianus
GTGTCCGCAGGGGATGCTGCCCGGCTGCCCGGCCTTGGGGAGCTGCTGGCGGGACGGGGATGGGGACGGGGATGGCGTCTGTCGGTGTTCCCCTCTGTGTCCCCTTTTCCAAGTTGGTGCTCATCCCAGCCGCTGCTCGCTTCTGGGGTGAAGCGCTGTGCTCCTGGAAGGTGGGTGGGTGGGTGGTTGCACCAAGCTCCGGAGTGCATCCTTGTGCAGTGAGGGGTCTAAAAACTTCACCTTTTTTTTTTTTTTAAAAAGTTTTTTATCTGGAAGCCTTTACAAAGTTTATTTTGACTCTTTTTTTTCTTTTCCTTGCAGGACTAATACTACCGTCCAGTTCTCCCCCCTGCCCCAAGGATGGTGTAGAGTAAATAACAGGAGTTCCCAAAAAAATAACAGTGAGTATGTTTCAAATCAGCAACGTTTTTGTTGTTTGCTTTATAAGAATGCCTCTTAACCTGCCAAGGCTCAAAATGTGCAACAAACATATTGCGAGCGCCAATGATAATAACAGGGCAGGAAATGTAGCGTGTGTTAATTGCTTTAGTATAGACATGGTTGCCTCTGAGCTCTTATTTCATGATACAGCAGTTAAACTGCAGTTTTGGGAAGGGCTGTTTTGAAGTGTGATTCTTAAGCAAATGGGTCTTTGCATTTGCTTTTGTCGCTCAGCTGCCTGATTGCCCCGGGTTCAAATATTTATCTTATGGGAAAAGGCTGGGGGGAATTGAGTAAGGGCCCTGCAGAGTCCTGTATTTGTGACTGAGGACGTGGTTTCCTCCTCTTCCTCTTAGCTTTTTCTCCTCTGTTTCCCCAGATGCACACACACACACTCTCACACACACACCACGCACGCCTGCCGGTTCATCCTTCAGTTACATAATCTTGGATCATTCATTGTTCTCATTAGTCTCATTATTTCCATGTCATTCCTGCTTGATTGAGCGACTTAGGCAGAATATTACACAGTAAAGCATAATATATATTTGAATTTTCAGAAAGTTCTAACGGTTTGAGCTGCAAGTTTGCTTTCCTTGAGGGTTTTTTTTTTCTTCCCTGATCCTCCCCCCACCCCTTTCTTTTTTGAAGCTGTGTAAGTAGATGGTAGGGATCTAATCTGATAACCAGTAACCAGATAAGAAGGAGGAAGAACAGTGGTGACAGTTTGCTGGTAGAAGTCCCTCTTGTGTACTGCTAGGAAAACATCCATTAACGCACGTGACATAAAGCTGTTAAAAGCACTGCAGCAACTTTAAAAAAACTCACTGTGCAAAGAAAATAAAGGCTAATTTGGCTAGAACATCGATGTGATGAGAAGTGGGTAGTAGTGAAGGATTCAGTTGGTGGATCTGAGTGTGTGGTTTGACCAGTCTGGAGATGTACGTGGGTTGACCAATCTGGAGATGTACCTGATTCCCAGTTTATTCATGCCAGGGAGGTTACGTGGGGGTTAGTTGGCTTTCTTTTGTCTCTTCAAATAATCTGTTTGAAACTCACCGTGCTTGTCTTCTTTGTAGCCTGCAACTTTGCCATGAGTCTGAGCGTTATTATTTTTCTTCTTTAATGAAGAAAGGGGAGGGGGGAGGGAAAAGAGAGCTGGTTTCTATACTTACCATTCTGATATTTTTCCTTATGTTCTCCCTATGCCAGGAAAAACTTAAGAGGTGTCCCATTGAAGTGGATTTTGATGAGGAGATAGGAAAAATTCTTACCTACTTACTCTGTAGCAGGCTTACGTGCTCACTGAAAGTATCTGCAGTTGAGTACTCGTTATTATACAACCTGACCATGTGTGTTCTTAAAAACAAGTATTTCTGTTTCCTCGCTGTTCAGGTGCAACCTATTGGATGTGTTCTCCTAAGAAGCGATTTTATTTTTATTTTCTGGATTGATCTTAATGCCCCTTCACCCTAATTTAGCTTATTATGCTACATGAAGGTATAACTGTTGCTGAAACACTGCTGTGTGCCTTGTACCTCCTGACAGCAATGCTGTTCTGCAGCGAATGGCAAATCAAGAGTAACACGGTGCTCCACCCTTCCTTCCGCTCTTTGTTTTTTCTACCTAGTACAAGTCTCTTTGATTTTCGTTTTTAAAATTGTTTTTTTTTTAATTAGGTTTGGGCTCACAGTCATACTTTCTCGCAGTGTCCAGCCTACAAAGTGGGACTGGATTATCATCTCCTGTGTAACGTGTTGGAGCGGAGCTCCTGTGTTCGTGCATGAGATGTGTGGCTTTCTTCTTTTGATGTTCCGGATGGGTTCAGTATGGGATGGAGTGAGAGGTTGATGTCTGTGGATTTAACTGCTAACTGGGAAAAGGTTTCCCCAGATCTCTGCTGGTGCACCTGCACACTAACACACAGTGCCCTCCCATTCCAACGATATGCTGGTTTTTGGTTTTCTTGATATATTGCCAAGCACAACATGGCTAATTCTGTGATCCTTAGATAAGGATTTGTTTGGGACTTAGATGAGGCTGTTAATCACAGAATCACGGAATTGATGGAGATGGAAGGGACCTCCTGAGATCATCCAGTCCAACTCCCCTGCTAAAGCAGGATTGCCCAGAGCACAGCACTCAGGACTGCATCCAGGCAGGGGACTCCATACCCTCCCTGGGCAGCCTCTGCCAGGGCTCTGACACCCTCAACCCAAAAGAAGCTTTTCCTCATATTTGAATGGAACTTCCTGTGTTCCAGCTTGTGCCCATTGCCCCTTGTCCTGTCCGCCCCTTGTCCTGTCCCTGGGCACCACTGAGAAGAGTCCCGCTCCATCCTCCTTCAACCCACCCTTCAGATCCTTGGGAGCATGAAGAAGGTCTCCCCTCAGCCTTCTCTTCTCCAGGCTGAAGAGTCCCAGCTCTCTCAGCCTTTCCTCCTCAGGGAGATGCTCCAATCCCTCCAGCATCTTTGTTGCCCTACGCTGGACTCTCTCCAGCAGTTCCCTGTCTCTTTTGGCCTGGGGAGCCCAGAACTGGAGGCAGGATTCCAGTTGTGGCCTCACCAGTGCAGAGCAGAGACCTCCTGGCCACACTCTTCCCTACACAGCCTAGGATTTCGTTGCCTTCTTGGTGACAAGGGCACATTGGTGGCTCATGGATAATGTACTACCCACCAGGACCCCCAGACCCTTCTCCTCAGAACTGCACACAATTTTCCTCCTGATTTGTGACTCTGCTATTGCTTGATTTTCGGTTTCCTTGAAGTAAATTATTTTTTTAAAGCTTAGGAGCTCTCTTTGTCGTGCTGTGGTGCAAATTTGCAATATGTCCTTGTATTAAAAAAAAAAACCCAATTTTTTTTGTAGAAGAAGATGGGATTTTGCGGAGCCCTGGAGACAAGATGGCATCATAGACCCTTAGAGCAAGCAAAAGTACTGTTGTCTCACTGTTGTCTCTTCAGGTTTATTTCTCTGTATGGTTGTCCTTGTGTCAGGTGGACTTTCTCCTTTGCTCTGTATCTCTCCTCTGGCCTGGAAGTATAACGTGGAGGGGAAAGGAGTTGGTTGGGTTTGCCTCCCTGTTCAGTCATTATCCTATTAGAAAGGAGATTTCAAAAAGGGGGTTTACGGTTGTGAAGTCTTTGTGGTTTGAACACTTGTGACTAGGAATGGCTTTGTAACAGCCTCTGTAATCTTCAGGGCGGTCTGTACTGTATCTTTAAAAGATTTCCCTGTTTTGAATGAGTTTTGTGTTGTGTTTTTTTTCCCCTTTTTTTTTTTAAAAAAAGGTTCTTGTATTCGTGGCAAGATGAACGTGCCAAGTACACGTTGTTAAACTTGTGTCAATTTAACAGAGCAACTGTTTAAAGGATTTAGAATAATTTTCCTTCTACTTGAGTCAGTCGCCTTTTTTTCCCCCCTTTTTTCTCTCCAAATATAACACTGGAAAAGGAGAGAGAGAGAGAAGCTAAAAGCTCTTGGCAGGCATTTGATAGTAGGGATGGTAAGAGGTGATAATGTATGTATGACACTTCAGCTAAACTGCATACATATGGTGTTACAGAGATGAATGGAAGAATAATCACAAAATTGTGAAGCTGTCTTTCAGTCAGCGTTTTTCCATCAAGCTGTTTGCAAGGATTTGGTTTTGTGGTGTGATCTTTTGTGTAACGGTGAGCGTTGCCAGACACAAAAGAGCGACTGAGAGATAATGTCACAACCTGTCTGCGAGTTCCCTTGGTTTTCTGATCATTCCTTAAGTTTAAGAGGACTGTTAATAGGAAGCCTGTTGCTTGGGGGATGGCTAACGAACGTCTTTCCTCTTCTCTCCCTTCCAGATGTGACAGAGGTAAAAGTCTGTGCTGTGGGCAGACACTAAGTGGCTTGTGCTACATACCTGGTACCCACCAGTAAGCTCCTAATTTCTCAAGGTGCTGAGCAGGATTGGTTTGTAAAGCACTTGCTTAAGAGCAAGGTGATCAGTGATTCACACAGTGCTTGTTTGCAAACGCTTGGAGATGAATTGCTAACGTTTCTCCTAATGGCAGGTTTCACTGTGAGTGGTTGATTTGACTGTGATAGGCTTGTTCTCAGTGGCTGCTGGGGGGGAAGTTCCTTGTCAGAGAGTGGAAGTGATGGACAAGGCATTTTTTTGTTCAGCAGTAAGTTGCACTATGAAGGAGACTCAATCAACCCCTATAAATACTTCAAGGGTGGATGTCAGGAGGAAGGGACCAGTCTTTTTTCAGTGGTGCCCAGTGATNATCTCTGGAGACATTCCAAATGCACCTGGATGCGTTCCTGTAGGACCTGCTGTGGGTGGACCTGCACCAGAGGGATTGGACTAGATGATCTCCAGAGGTCCGTTCCAACGCATATCATTCTGTGATTCTGTGACTCAAAGCTACATCTGGTAGAAGTCTCCTTAGAAAGGTGGTTTAGCTTATGTACAAATTAACTCACTTTGGTATAGTTTTAGTGAGCAGCCTTTGGAATTCTTAAGAAAGCGGAACACACTATCGGGAGATATTGTGCAAATGTTATAGGTGACCTGTTGTTCCTGCTTTTGAGGACATAAGTCTGATGCTTCTGCTGTGTTCCATTTACAGCCAGATAACACTGCAGAATTCCACAAGAGCTAGCGTTGAGAGCAAGGGAGGGAGTGGGAGCTACTGGTCAGTGCTGAGAGAAAAGTTTTCCACTTTCAGATTGAATTTGTTTGATTTAAAGTGTTTGCGAAACATCATCTTCAGTAAAGAGGCTGAGGGTAGGGGGGGAGGGTAAGAAAGCAAATTGTTCCCAAACAGATCAATATAATATAAACAAAATAATAGCTGTGTGTGTTTTCTTGTCTTTTGCTTTGGTTTTCCTTCTGGTTTTTCTTCTTCATAATTTCTTTCATGTTTGCCACCTCTGTCTTGCTGCTTTATTCTTTGGTCTTTGACGGATTTATTTTTCTTAGCTCTTACGCTTTCACTGGCTTTGTCCGGTCCTTAAATGCTTTCTTTCTTTAGATTTAATCAGCTCAATTAAATAATTATATTGAAGGTTTGCAAGGAAAGCTGTGGAACTGAAGCGTGTATCACCTCCTATGCTCTTTCAAAGTCTAGCTCCAAGTGTTTATTGTACAGCCCTAATTTAAGGGGGACATATGAAGTGTAAAACTGCCTCTGAAATATGGCTTCATCAGGGACTCAGTAATTTTTTTATCAGCTACATGAATACATATATGTTAACCTAGGGGTTTTTTTTCTTGTTGTTGAGCTTGCTTCAGCTGGAAGGGAGGATGGTTCACTGCTTCTAAAAGAACTTCAGATTCTGGAGCTGCAATGGTGTTGAACTCCCATTCTTTAATACATCAGAAGCTGCTTGTTTGATGATCTAATTTCCCAGAGCATTTTGCAAGTTAGAGAGTGTATGTGAACACGGACAAAATGCTCCATGTGGACCTTTTCTTTCCGTAATGTAGGGAGCTGACAACCTGCAGATCAAAACACATCCAACATTTTGAAGTTACACAAAAGGTAGGATATAGAGGGTATGACAGTGGGCTCAAGTAATGCTGTCAGCATGTCAGCCTTCCACCTTCGGTTGATGTTTTATGTACAGTTCCTGGGACTGGATGGCTGGTGCTATTCAGAGATGTTTTTTTTTCTATCTCCTTGTCAGCTTGGTAGTAAGACTGGGAAGAGTCAGGGCTACTTATTTAGTCTGACTTGCAACTCATATCTGTTTCTTCTGATGCTGACTTGATCTTTTATGTAATAACAGGAGATGCAGAAGTGTGAAAATAGGAGTATTATTTTGATGATTTTTTTTTTTAAATAAAAATGTAGTTAAACCAATTCTTGCTCTGTTTTGGACTGGTTAAGTTTAGCACAACCAGTATTTCAGTAAACTTTTATAAAGTGCAATTGTTTTAACACTTTTTTCCATAGATACAGAACTGTCATAGCAAACTGTTCATATATTCTTTATAAGTGCAGGAATTGTGGGGCTTGAATTTGTAGCCAAAGTGAAAATATTCCTTGGGGTTTTTTTGTTTTTTGCTTCAACCAACGTACGTATATCATGTGGTCTAGTGTAAGAGATATGTGGATTCAGGATTTTGTCCAGCTAGACTGGCAATCCACTGGAATGACCCTCGTGAGGGTGACTTTCTAAATTGCTGCTTCATATTTTAAGAGAGATGGTAATCTGTTGAGGTAGGGTGATGAGGGATTTCTAAGTATTCATAGAATGCCCTCTGGCCAGACAATACAGTTGAGTTGTGCATTTCTTCTCAAATAGTAAGAGGAGAAAAATGTCTATGACAGAGGTTGGTATAATATAATTTTTACTCTTAGTGCCAGTGCGTGTATTTATTACACTCCAATACAATCTTTTCCTTTGCTTTGCTTTCTGGAATACAATTACACATTAGTTTTCATAGCAACGGCTGGAAATTGAAACTTGATAAGTGTTGTCTCGGTGCATGAACTTTTGGACAAACTTTTTTAATAACACTGAGCCAAACCAACTCAAAAAATTTAAAAATCCTCAAACCTAAGTACTGATTCATGCATTCTGGGAAGGGTATCTAGTATACCCTTTGGTCTCTAGGCTTTTAAAATGCTGGAGTATTAGTGTGTGTCTTTTTCTTTTTTTTTTTTTCCCTCCAAAGTTTTCTGGTTTTCCCTTCCCTTCAGACACCAGGGCACTCATCTGTTGAAACCCTACCCCCTGTGGTTCAAGTACATTCCTCCTATCAACCTTTTCACCCCACCTCCCGCTGTCCCTCCTCATGCGTAGCTCTGACATCTCTTCTGCTCACCAAACTCAAAAAATTCAGGTCTAGATGTGGGGTCTAATTTTGAGCTTATAGTTTATGTAGGTCTGTAATCTCTTCTATAGATATGCATACAAGTTTTGTGTTGTGCTTAATCTTCTTTTCCTGGGGGGTGTGGGGAAAAAAGAAAAGGCAGAAAATTGGAACAAAGGAGAACTTCCATTGGAGAGTAAAAGACACAACATTTGGTGTGGTGGTGGTGGTGGTGATGATGAACTACTCAGGAGAAGATTGTAAAGGGGATGTATGTGGGGGGGATGAAGATCCATCTAACCAAAAACCCTTCAAAGCCAAAAGAAAATGTAAGGTCTTTTCCACTTCGGACCACCTAATGCAATTTTAACCATGTCTGCAGCAAGTAATTAAAGGTTTGACAGCTAGGGCCAGGCCCAGAAGAGGAAGAAAAGGGCATGAAAAATGGCTTACATATTGAACAAAAGTACCAGCTTGTTGTTTTTAAAAATTGTAGCTAATGCTAGAAGTAGGTAGTTTATGTGGTCTTTTTTGAAAAGGCTAGTTTTCGTATATTGTAGCCGACAGTGAAATTTTTACAAAAGTGGAATTGGGGAAAGCAATGTATAAAATCTAGAAAATGAAAAATCTCTTCTGCCATGCCCTGCTCTGAGCCTTTCTCTGTCCTGGGTTTCCTTCTGTGACGTTTGCATTTGACCCATGGAAACTTCTGCATCTCTTGTTCCCTCTGTATGAAGTGCTGGTGATTTCAATCTGTATTTCTTAATTTCTTGTATTTCTTAATTTGTGGGTTAACCTTAGGATGTAGCATGTACAGCACCTTTCATAAACTTTTCTAATATACAGCGACCTGGGATTTTATTTCTTGATGTGCCAAAAATAACTGCTTTTTTTTTCCTTCAGCTACTTAAGGAAGTTAACTTGTTGGAAGAGCATTTGCACGTGTGTGTGTATAATAACAAGAGTTGGTAGCATTGCGCTGTGTTGGGATGGTTTTCTGGAAGTCAGAAGTTTCAAAGACTTCATCCCCTGCAGCTGCGAATGAGTCAGAAAATGCATTATGATGAAGGAGAGATGAGCATGGAGGGAGAAGGGAAGAAGATAATCTACATAATTTTAAATCCAAGTTGGAATTCGAGTGCTATTTTAAAACAAACACGTAAATAAAATCGTCTTGGGCTATTTGCACTAGAATTTTAAATTGATTTCCTGGCTCATGTGCCAGAGAGATCAGAACATTCACAGTTCAGTGGTGGTGGTGTGTGAATTCAAATTAAACCAGTAGGTTTTAAGATTTATTTTTTTTTGTCATGCTCCAAATTGCTTAAATTTTGTAAAATCAGTCACCTCATTCTAGAGATGGTGAGACTTTTAGTTTTGGATTAATCTTGTATAATTAATATCTGAAGGTTGAAAAAGCAGTTGTACCGGCCTATAGGCTACTTTTCCCTAATTAGCAGAATGACAGTGCAAGGAAATAGCAGTCAGGCTTCCCTCCCTGAAATGGGTAAATAGAGAACCACCAAACTGGACTAGAAAATCGAACCTAAGTCAACCCGCGGATCCTTTGTTTCCAACTAATTGTTCTTGCTGTGTTCACTGGTCCCCTAAGCTTGACTAAGGGGATAAGCCTTGCTTTCCTGTCTTGAGGCTTTTCTCTCTTGATCTATTGAAATTCAGAGTGGAGGAGGGCCCCCTTTAGAGAATGTTACAGAGGAGGCAGCGACCCACAGGACAAAGAGGCTCCAGCTGTGATTATGGATTGGAGAGAGAGGTAGTTCCTCAGCCAGGCAGTTTGGAGTCATTTAGGAGACTAGTAGTTTTCATTTAATTTGGAGATGATAAGCCTGAGTCAGCACAGTGGTTGGACTGCGGATGTCCTGTGCTTCGGTTCAGACAAGTACCTGTGCAGGCCCAGTGAGTTTTACTACAGGTTCCATTTCTTAAACAGGTAATTGCAATGGAATTCCATTATCTAGCTATGCAGTTTTAATCATAGAATCATAGAATGGTTAGAGTTGGAAGGGACCTTAAAGATCATCAAGTTCCAACCCCCCTGCCATGGGCAGGGACACCTCTCCCTAGAGCAGGGTGCTCCAAGCCCCATCCAGCCTGGCCTTAAACACTTCCAGGGATGGGGCATCAACAACTTCCCTGGGCAACCTGTTCCAGTGCCTCACCACCCTCACAGTAAAGAACTTCTTCCTAATATCTAATCTGAATCTCCCCTCTTGCAATTTAAAACCATTACCCTTCGTCCTGTCACTAGACTTCCTGACAAAGAGTCCCTCCCCAGCTCTCATTAATCTAATGAAAGAGATAGTTTAAGTCACTGCCTTGACATTGGAAGGATGTAGTTTCAGTCTTTGCATCAGGTGAAGACTGGGGTCATGAGTGAGTGCATCCTCAGGATAGATGCTCTCTGATATTTCAACACCAGCAATGTTCTCACAGGAAGGAGGGGAGAATTCAGGTGTGCCAAGTAAGTGCAAATTCTGCTAAGAAGTAGTATGCATAACCCCAGTTAGAGGAGCAGATAAAATTTCTTCTAGCTTCCTCATCCCATAGAATCACAGAATGGCTTGGGTTAGAAGGGACCTGAAAGATCATCCAATTCCAACCCCCCTGCCCTGGGCAGGGACACCTCCCACCAGACCAGGTTGCTCCAAGCCCCATCCAGCCTGGCCTTGAACCCCTCCAGGGATGGGGCAGCCACAGCTTCTCTGGGCAACCTCTTCCAGTGGCTCACCACCCTCATAGCAAAGTTGTTCGTCCTGAGGTCCAGTCTAAATCTCTGGAAAAAAACAGAGTTGTGCCTCTGACTGTGGGCTGGGAGCCAGATATTGATCTACTGGCTTTTCTTGTGACTTTCCTCATCCTTCCCTGCAACTGGGATGATGGAGAAGATTGCTACTTGACCTCTTGACCATATGTCCCAAGACCTGGGAGTCTCAGTTGATCACCCTTGGGTTTCTCATTAACAGCTCATCTCTGCCTGCCTGAAAAAAGAGTTAAGGGTAATAATCTGAGGGGTTTACCAGGGAGGGAAGTTTTCTTTTTATGTCTTTAACCCGGGGCCCCATGAACACAAAGCCCAAGAAAAGTGGGGCTTTTTTAGAAGGCGCTTTGTCAACAAATGTGAACAAAGGTGGTTTTAGAGTGTTACTGGACCTGTTAAAGGAGCGTGCTCACTAGAACTCACTGGAAACATCAAGATTTCATGAAGTGAAGGAATGTTAGCTCTGCCTTTCCTTATGGAGAGTGGATTGTTCCAGTAGTTCTATAGGAGACAGCTTTGTCTCTTGGGCTGTAGTTGCTGTGTATCACAAAGTACCAGTGTAATTTAGTTAAAAATAATTTGTCCTTGGCATTCTCCATATTTTTCTGTTTTCTGTTCATACTGATTTAATGTCTGGATGTCTATACTTAGAACTGAAAAATCTAAGGTTTGACTGTGGGTTTTGTGTTGTGGGTTTTTTTGTTGTTGTTGGGTTTGGGTTTTGTTTTGTTTGTTTTTTTTTTTTTCAAAAAAGAAGAACTTTAAGCAAGCAAAAATTACAGTTCATTGAAAGAGTTTTGCAGGTGACTACCTTGTTATCATACAATGAAAGCTGGTAATAATCTTCCATAATATTTCCAAGAGAAGGGTTAGCCAAAGAGTCCTGAGCTTCTGGCATAACTCGGTTCCTCCCCCTGAAATAACACCATTCAGTCCAGTGGTATTAAACCACTGGAGATTTTGGCCTTTAGAAGAGAAAGAAGGAGATTTATCTGGGACACACGGTGCTGTAAATGTTGACTATGACCAGTGGCTAACTCTTGGTGCAGACAGCCTGTGAGTTCAGAGTTTAGTGCTTGGCAGTGTAGAATGAAAAAAATGAATTCAGAGAAAGGAAGGCGCCTTCGTCAAATTGGATGAGAAACTGATGCAGACTGTTGAAATAGTCAAAGTTACTTTTTCCTTTCTAAGATCTGACACTGATATTTGGCTACTTCTGGTCCCGTCGAGGAATTCAGGTAATTGGTGAAACCTGAGGGTGATACATGTGATAATTGCAAGGCTTTTGATATATGCAGAGAAATTTGAATACCACAATGTATTCAATTGCATGAACTTAATTGCATGAGAATTGCATGGATGAGAAGCTTGACATAAGCTGGCAGCCCAGAAAGCCAACCCCATCTTGGGCTGCATCAAAAGAAGCGTAACCAACAGGTCATGGGAGCTGATTCTCCCCCTATGCTCTGCACTTATGAGACCCCACCTGGAGTCCTGTGTCTAGCTCTGGAGTCCTCAACATAGAAAGGACATGGACCTGTTGGAATGGGTCCAGTGGAGGGCTACGAAGATGCTCAGGGAGCTGGAGCACCTTTGCTGTGGGGACAGGCTGAGGGAGCTGGGGCTGTTCAGCCTGAAGAAGAGAAGGCTCCGGGGAGACCTTAGAGCAGCCTTCCAGGATCTGAAGGGGCTACAGGAGAGATGGGGAGGGACTCTTGATCAGAAAGTGTAGCAATAAGACAAGGGGTAACTGTTTTAAATTCGAAGAGGGGAGATTTAGATGAGATATTAGGAAGAAATTCTTCGCTGTGAGGGTGGTGAGGCACTGGAAGAGGTTGCCCAGAGAAGTTGTGGCTGCCCCATCCCTGGAGAGGTTCAGGGCCAGGCTGGATGGGGCTTGGAGCAACCTGGTCTGGTGGGAGGTGTCCCTGCTCATGGCAGGGGGGTTGGAACTGGATGATATTTGGGGTTCCTTCCAACTCTAACTATTCTATGATTCTAAGTATGCTACTAAAGCAGAATAATTGTATTTAGGAAGAGAAAGAGCTTCTCTGATTTTTGCCCTAGAAGAGCATTGATGTCTTGGGTGCAGCAGTTTCCCCATCGTTATGTTTGTGCACAGTAAGACTGGGTTGCTGAAACATTTATGTAAAATAGTGCATCTATCTGCAGTAATTCTTTCAACTTTTATTTACAACAAAAAATTATTGTCTTTCTGCAGTTGTCAGTGCCTTGCCTTGGAGAGTTGTCAAATGAAGAGCAGGAGCGTAGGGGGAAGAGCCAGCAGAAATTTGTAGCATTTTGGCCTCAGCGTTTGCTTCTGTGGAGACAGGGTAGAATTACTGGAGTGTTATCTCTGTGGGGATGTGAGGTCTGCAGTTAAGGTCTTATCCCTTCTTTTCTGCAGAGCATTTTTAGGTAGGTCGGAGTAGCAGGTGCTTGTTGCTGGTGAAAACCATTGTCCCCTCCAGGAGGGGAAAATCTCTGTGTTTTTTATTTCAAAACTGCCAACGCCAGCGGCATTTATTCTTTTTCTTATTTTTTTTTCTTCATTATTATTATTCTTTTAAAAAAAGTCTTGGACTTCCTTATCTCCTCTCAGAAAATAAGAGATTGTTCTGTTTCAGGCTCTTTTGTTGGAACTACGCTGCTGCCAGGAGCCTTCCTGTCCTCTGGCACTTTCAACAGAAAATGCAGCTCCTGAAAGAATAGAGTGTAGTTTAGGGAGGGGGAGGGAATACCGAGACTGGCAGCAAAAGGCAGAAATTGGCATTGCAAAGAAATGGCTAAAAAGAGGGGCTGAACCCCTGGTTCGTGTTCCTTGAAACTTCTGAGTTAGAAAGCACAAAAAAGGGGAAGGTACTGCCAAGTTTAAGGCGTAGTCTTTTTTTTGCAAGATAAGCCTGGAATAGGGAATTTGTGATCCCTAGTGTTTTAGTTTAGTAATTTAAATCTCTGTGATACGTAATTATGTATTTTGGAGTTTTCCTCCTGACTCAGCCACACAAGCTTAGTCTGACAGGAATATGGAAATTGAGTTTGAATATTGCTTCTGTAACTGAGTCTGAGGAATGGAAGAGTGATATCTGATGGTACATTCATCATAGAATCATAGAATGGTTAGCGTTGGAAGGGACCTTAAAGATCATCCAGTTCCAACCTCCCTGCCATGGGCAGGG
The DNA here is from genome assembly GCA_013400375.1 of Thinocorus orbignyianus. NCBI lineage: Eukaryota > Metazoa > Chordata > Aves > Ciconiiformes > Thinocoridae > Thinocorus > Thinocorus orbignyianus. The sequence goes on from VXBW01006817.1 coordinate 51,424, forward strand.
ACACTTCCCACCAGACCAGGTTGCTCCAAACCCCATCCAGCCTGGCCTTGAACCCCTCCAGGGATGGGGCAGCCACAGCTTCTCTGGGCAACCTGTTCCAGTGCCTCACCACCCTCACAGTATTCCTCAGTAACACCCCACTCCTTCACAGCTTATTTTTATGTAGTGTATTGTTCCTTGGGTGCAAAAATTCTCTAGCTGGTGACAGGGTGGGACCAGACCACATTCATCAATGACCTTTGGGGTGAATGATAAAGCCCTGTTGGGCTTATCAACAGGCAGCTCGGGTTGTCCTGTGGGCAGTAGCCACACAAACTGGCTGCTTTCTGAGAATCATCACTGTGGGCTCTCTCCTGGTTTTTCTCCCCATCCTTTCTGTCTGCTGTTACAGAGTCTGTTTGAGTCCTTAGTAGAGGACTGAGTAGTGTTATGGGTTGTCTACCGTAAGGCTGCAGTGGGAGTAAGGAAGCTCTTGAGCTAGGAAGCTCTAAAGCTTTTAAGGCCAATCCTAGATTATTCTGGGTCTTTTCAGGTGGATGGGCGTATGTGTAGACAGGAAGGATTCTCATTCCCATTAAACTGGAATTAAATATGTGCTTCAGTTTTTTGGGGTTTGGACCTAATCCTGTTGGTTCTGTCTTTTTTGCTGTGCTGCCATGAATAATGAGGGAGAAAATAATTGCATGGGTCAGATGACCTGAGTGGGAAGCACTCGTCTTATGCAGCTATGCTGCTGACAATAGGTACTTTCTAAACAGCTTGGAAAGTCTTCTTATCGAGATTTTACTATTTAGGAGACAGGATTGGAATTTGCATTCTGGAGGCATTTTTTTTTTTAAATCAAAACATTTGGCTTTTATATCCATGCACACGTGTGTATGTGTGCAAACACACAGTGTAGCAACACTGTAGAGCAGTAGGGTCTCTGCTTGTTTTTTTAATGGTTGTGAATGTTAAGAAATTGGCCATTAAACGGTAGATGGAAATAGAGTTCCTACAAATTTAATGGGAACTCTGGTTGGGTAAAGGACACGGGCACGTGGCTGGGAGTATTAATTCTGTGGGGTTAATGTGTCTCATCTCATTTCACTGACCTTTGACCCTGATAATTTTGTGTGGCTAGTAAATTAAGCCACCAGTGGATTTTTTGCTCGTCATTTCAGAAATCCGTTATGCTACAAAAATAGGCTGCAGCAGTTGGGTGTCTCTGGTGTGTAGTGAGGCAGGGAGCCAAAGCCAGGCTGCTCCTCATTGCTGAAAGCACATTGTTGGCTTGCAGTTGTTGGATTGTGTTGTTGCTCTTTAAAAATGTTGGGTTTTGTTTCCTGAGGATCACAGAATGCTATGGGGTTGGAAGAGACCTCTGGAGATCATCTAGTCCAACCCCCCTGACAGAGCAAGTCTACCCAGAGCAGGTCACACAGGAACCTGACCAGGTGGGTTTGGAATGTCTCCAGAGACGGAGACTCCACCACCTCTCTGAGCAGCCTCTTCCAGGGCTCTGCCACCCTTGAAGGAAAGAAGTTCCTCCTCATGTTTAGATGGAACTTCTTAGTTCCATCTAAAGAGGAACCACACTGACTTAAGCATGTAGCATTTTGTTTTAGCTACTGATTTCACCTTGGAGGCAGGCAAAATGAGAAGAAAGAAAGAAATGTTTGCAGATGTAATCTGTTGTCCCTGCTATTCTGGTGGTTCTAAATATCAGCAGTATGTGGAGAGTTACTGGCAGGCCCTTTCCATAGCGTACCAAAGCCAGCAGCTTACTAATAACTGACTAATCGTTTCTCTCACACCTGCACAAGCCTTTCTGTCTCCCTGAAACACATTAGCATTCATGAGAAGTTCTTGAACCACGATGAATCACAAACATATTTTAAGTAATTCTTTCCTTGTGCCAAGTACACCTTTCCTAAACAATACCTTATTTTTCTACTCCATAAAACTTTTAATGTTTTTTTTAGTCAGCAAACTTAAAATCAGAGAAAGGAAACTCTCTCTGTGTATTCCAGCTTACCTTTCAGTGGGGACTTTGTACCTCCGCTTCTCACTTTTTATCTCCAAACTCCTACAGTGTGATGTGATTAAAAAGCCTTGGTCTGCACTGCTTTTATTAATGCAGCAATGTGGTTAGATCCCATAATGTGACTTGTGTGGCTTTGGATGTCAATTCTGTCACCTCCCTGGGTGTTCACCAGTTAACAGCTGGTTTCCACGGAGGGCCGTGTCCCTCTCAGCCTGCATGGAAACACCACGAGCCTTTTCCATACCAGAGGGCCTGTGCTATTCCAGGATGTCGCTGTGATCTCACCAATACGTTGCTGCCAAGTGCTTATTTTGATTTACTGCTCTCATTTTCTGTGTGGACTTATGCAATCATGAAAGGAAAGATTAAATCAGAGTGGGAATGACTATGCGGATAACTGTTGGTAATGAAAGAATGAACAGCAACAGCTGTAGAGTTGTTTAACCTCAGGTATTCCTCTAGAAACTTCAGCAATGGTAAGTTTGATCAAAAGTGCCGAGTTTCTCTGGCACCAGAAAGAAATCTGTACAGTGAAATGGAATTATTCTCTGAAATCTCCTTTAAAAGAGAACCTCAGGTGTAACTGTCTTTGCTACTTGAGGTTTTCAGCATTTGTAAACCGAAGCTTTAGCATGGATTTCTGCTGGCAAAAAGTTGTATATGGGTATGGAGAGCAAGAAGGGCTCCAATTTCAGAAGGTGAGTTGTCCCCCCATCCCTTTCAGTTTTTAGCTTGGTACTCTTAGAAACAGCAACAGATTCTTTTGCTTGTGTGTATGGGATCTGTGTCTCTTGTACCCCCTTCCCCTGTACAGTAACTTTTAAACTGTGGGCAAATTCGAGCCAAATCAGCAGAGCAGTACAGTTCCCAAAGATGCAAAGTTCAGACAGGTTTTGTGAAAGGTGGAGACTGACTGGAGCAGAAATTGTAAGGGGAAGACTCCAGCATGAGCCTTATTAAACATCTAGAAACTTGCACCAGGGGTTCAGATAGGTTTGCCTTTGCCCTGCTGATCGCACAGAAGCTCTTTGCTTTGAGAAAAGGGAGCTCTCCATTTTTCTAAGGAAAACAAAATGAAAGGCCTGAAATCAAAACTTGTGCTAAAGACAGACTGATGTCCCCTAACTTACCTGGCTTCTACTCTGAAACATGTAGGGTGTGATTTTACTGCACACAAAACCTCACTGTCAGAGTAGTTATGAAGGTAGGTGAGATTTAGGCTGCTCTGACATTTTCATCAAAGTGTTGATATAAAAATATTTGGGAGCACTTTCTTTGAAGTTTTGAAGGTTTTAGTGTTAATGATGCACTGTATTTTATTCTTTTAGGCACTTCTGTGCTGATCATACAAAGAGCAGAATTGGGGGGTAATACTGTGAACGAAGGTGACTTCACAAAAATATAAAAGAAGTAGTACTGTGTGTCCATATGGGATAGTGCTGCACAGATGGTGGACAAATGCAGATGAAGAACTATAAAATCTTGCTTTACTGGGGAGCTCAACTAAAAAGAAACTTTTTACTGCCCAATAAGGATGGATTACAAATTAATTGTATATGTTTGATAAGGAATCTTTTGGAGCTTAAAACATCCTAAAGCACAAACCCACGTGAGTTAGTTTTGCTGTAACTGTAAAGTCCATAGATTCTTTTTTGTCTCATTAGAAATATTTTAAGTCCTACAGGGATGCAGAAGGGAAGTATGAACTTCCCTGTACATGATGGTTAAGGCAAGCGGGATGTTAATTGCTTCCAAATGCTGGCATGCTCATTAGGTAGAATTTATTACTCATGTCCAACTGGAGGAGCCATGTAAATTCAGGTGGACAGTGGGTAATGAGGAATCCGGTCCGGTGGAGTCTTTTAGAGCTGGTCTGATAGTAGCTTCTATTATGGCTTTCATCAGACCTCAGTTTGTGGCTTAGTTCTTCCTTTTGACTTGCTGCTCACCAGGGACCTGACCAGGCTGGTTTTTTCCAGCTGGAACTTGGGAGAAAGAACTTGAGAGTTTTGTTATCCTCCTCAACCAGCAGTACCATTGCTTACTTCTGGTATCTGTTCCTAGATGAAATAAATAGGTGCTGTAACTCACACTCTTAATTTTTTAAGTAATTAGTTCCTCTCCCTGTGCTTAGCATAAATTCCCTCTTGAATTTGAGGAGAGCGAGTCTCCTTGCATTTGCTGTGTCTCTCCATTCTAACACACTTATTAAGTATCTTTTTTTGGTGATGGCTTTCTTTTCTAAGCCCTTGTGGCATCCAGACTCGTGGACTGTTGTAAAGTGCATCCACCCATTGAATTATAGCTGTCACTGCGGTTCTGTGTTTCTGTCCACCCCAGTCCTGGCTGCCTTTTTTTGCTCCGTTTTCTGAGGTTTTGCTCTTTTCTGCCTTACGTGTTTAAATTCTCACGTGTCTCTTTCATTTACAGTTCTTAAAACTAGATTTATTTTCAAAGTCCGTTTTTGAGAAGGGATGTGTGGGAATGTGTGTATAAAGCATAAAGAAATGTTAGTTCTTTGGGAACCACATAATTTTACAGTTTGTGTTCCTTCCTACTGGTATCTTTAACTAGGCCACGCTTTCCTTTCTTTCCCCCCCTCCTCTCCTCAGGGATCACCGTTTGAGGTGAACTTTATTCCTTTAGGATTTTGAATCCCAGTCAAGAGCAGGATTATTCATCTCTCGCAGACGTTAATTCTGCGTTACCGCTTCTGTAGCAGTCCTGCATATTATATGCCTCTCCTGGGTTTGTGGGTTAATGTTAATTTAATGCAATTATTTTCAGCTGCTGTCTTTTCCCTTTAAATTCCATACTCTGCCATGCTAAGCTAGTGGAAGCACAGCTATTGTGGTGTACTCGCCGCTCCGTTTACTGAAGGCACTCATAATGTGGGATGCAGTAACTGAAAGAGATTTTTCCCGTCTGTGACACAGGATAGTTCATAAAAGGCTGTAAAATTATTATTTTTTTTCTTGCCCTTCGAAATACTTTTATTTTGGCTGAGTTCTTTCACCACTTCCTTCCATTTGGAATTTTCTTCTTTCTTACGTCTCTTGGTTTTAAAGAAAACTATAGAAAAATCTTAAAGTCAACTGGTGATGGTGGGGAATGAAGGAAAATAAAAGCCTCTTCTGATCTGCTGAGTCACCTTTCACGCAGATGCAGATGCCTCCTGTCTCTTGTGTATTTTAAGAACCATATGCCCAGGGTGGTGGATGTTATGCTGGTTCTTTAACATATGGCATCTGGATGGTGCGTTTCAGGGTTATTTGTGGTAAAGCCTCCTGGGAGCTTATAGCCATAAGGATCACTGTCCAGCTTTTGGGGCTGGACTGCTTTCCAGCTGAACTAAGAATGCCCACCTACTCGAGAGGGTGCGGGATTCGGCTGGAAGTCAGCAAGATGACTTCACTGCAGTATCATGTAGGAGGAGAGGATTCACTGTAAGGGAGGCAGCATATGTTTAAACTTAAATATCGTATAATTAGCCAAACTGGCAGAGGAAACTGTGAACAACATAAGGAATATGTATTAAGTCCATTTTATGGTGATTGAAGAGCTCCCTAGCGCGAGAACCCCTACTCCAATATCAATCTTTTAAAAACATTCCTATCTTGCTAATGGGTACCTTCATCCTGGCAGCTTGGTTTGCTCTCCTTCATCTTCAGGTGTGTTGGTATCAACACCTGCTGTGGTGGGGAATAAGCTCAACCAGGGAACCCCATCTGGGTTGAAAAGCAATTGCTTGGTTTTCCTGGGATTATTTTTCTGCTCACTTGAGGCTTGGCTCGGTTCCCCTTGTCACACTGCAATTAGTTGGCCTGATGTGACTGAGGGGGAGATAAAGGAGGAGAAGAGAGGAATGAAAGGACATGGAGGGAAATCTTGGACCTTGGGAGAAAAGCCTCTGCAGATAGACCTTCAGGGGAGATTGTAGGCGTCAGCAAGGATGTGGCAAACTTGTGAATGAGAGCAACATGCTGCTCTTCCAGCCATACGTATTTTTAGAGTATATTAACAGGTTTTAACTGTGTGGGTATTCATTATTTCAGTGACAAGGTGGTTTTATTCTTGGCATGGCAGATCCTAGTAAAATCAGTCTTTTTTTTTTTACCAAGGTATCATTCAAACCCTATAGGCTGTTCCTCTCCAAAATTAGCGAGAGGCAGTGACTGCCTTGAAGATACTGGCCTGATTGCATAAGAGTAGGGAGCCTGGGAGAGCAGCAGTGACACCAGAAGCAGCTCTTTGGCCAGGTTGATGAAATGGGTCAGTTGCTGAGTCAGCTCTGCCCTGTCTGTTAGATTTCCTGTTCCTAACCCTGTAACACTGCCCGCCCCGTTGGCTTTTGGCAGTAATCCCCTTCATCCCCTAGAGCTGGACCTGGAGCTGCTGATGTGGGGCGAGGGGGGAGGAGAAACAAGGAGGAGGGGTTCTTTACGAACTTTCCTCAACTTTTCTCTGTGTAGGGTATGGCATCTTGAAACATGGTGACATCTGTTTGTTGTAAGATCCCAAGCGTGTGCTTGTTCTGACCGATGGTGCTAGTGACAGCTACTGGCTTTGAGTGTGTGAATGTGAGGTCTTAGGATGAAAATCCTGTAGCGGGGTGATCCTTTACCAGCGCTACCTGAGAGCATTCCTGTTGCCTGACTTAACCCCGGTGCTGTACTGTCGTACGAACCCAGCTGGCTGTCAAATCCTTTTGTCCTTACTACGACCTGTGGCCATGTGTATGCGTGGTACCAACCATCATCGTTTGTACTTCCTACGAGGAAAGTGTTGCTGCCATAATACGTTTTTTTTTTTTATGCTTGCTTACATCTCCTTTCTCCCCTCTATTTTCCTCCTATATATTTTTTTTTAATGCAAAAAAGCTAATTAGTTTGAAAAGTTTCAGATAATTTTTTCTGTTTCCATGTGGTTGTGGGGCAACCATCTGATACGCCTTGCTCTGTGTGAGGCACTGTGAGAAGACCCTTCTCTTCATAGAATCATAGGATAGTTAGAGTTGGAAGAGACCTTCAAAATCGTCCAGTTCCAACCCCCCTGCCATGGGCAGGGACACTTCCCACCAGACCAGGTTGCTCCAAGCCCCATCCAGCCTGGCCTTGAACCCCTTCAGGGATGGGGCAGCCACAGCTTTTCTGGGCAACCTGTTCCAGTGCCTCACTACCCTCACAGTAAATAATGATATTGTGTATCAATCACATTCCATGTGGGTCTAATTTATTTATTAACTACACTCTGCTGTCAGGGAAAGTGTATTATTTCTGAGGTTACTCAGAAAAGCTGGCACAGTAAAGTTGCAGAAAAACAAAAAAAAATCCACCCCACCCTGTACGGTTGCCAAGAGTGTATCTGCTGTCCTTTTCACTTGGAGTACCACCAAGCTGGAGAGAAACTAGCTAGTTTCCTATCAAGTAAAGACAACAAACAAACAAACGATGTCTTATTCTTTGTTATGTTTGTAAGTGATGAGAAAGGAAAAAAGAAGTTTGGAGACTGTTACAGGTTGAGGATTTTGGACGGGGGTGGTGATGGGGAGAAGACACGTAGTGATAAAGCAAAACCTGGTTTGTATGAAGCCCATCTGTGACAACATTGTTTTTACAGTGCCAGAGGAAGTCTGGGCTAGTTCACTTACAAACTTTAGAAAGAAATGTGACAGGTTGGACCTCTAGTAATGAACATGCTTCACATACAGAGAGGGTGGCCATAAAAATCACTCAATCTTTTGCTTTCCTAACTGTTTGTATCGCACAATACTGAATTCCTTCATCACCTGCCTTCATCAGATGGATCTCCTGAATAGCAATGTTGGATTTTCTAATTCTTTCTGTAAAGCAGGGCTGCTCTGCTCTGTTTTTCTACCAATACTGTTACAGTGGCTCTGTCTTCAGTCCATATTCTAAGTATCATTTTCCTGCAGTTTGCTTTCCTCATCTTAAGCTCTTTTCAGATTACTTAAGGCATCCTTTGTGCTTCTCCTCCGTGGGGTAATAGTGATTCCAAACTTGTCTTTTCCTCGTTTCGTCTTTACTTTGGCTTTCCTGGTGCTCCTGCTGTGTCTGAAATGCCTTGCCAATGCTTCTGTCTGCCACGCTTGCCCACGTGCCAGCGAATCTGTAGCAAGGACTCCTGCTCCGAGGTGCTGACAGGAAGCAATTGAATTCAAAACGTGATCCAAACATGCCTCCTTCATCCCTGGCTTCTCACTGCACCTCCTCTCTTCCCTTTTGCCATTTAGATTGTCGGTTTCTTAAAGCAGAAGGTGATTTTCTTTGTAACTCCGGTGACACTGAGCACTTTACAGGTGCTTAATAAACAGCAAATCAAATAATTTAGGTCCATGTAATAGCCTGTTTTTACACATATCACATACACTTGTCTTTTGGGCCGCCTATCTCTAATTTGTTTATCCACCTTACAGAGCAGCATTTACACAAACAGTGCAGTCTGGCAGTGGAAAACCGTGCTTTGAACTCAGATTCACAGGTGGATTTTCTTACAGTTCTGTGTGGGTACTTATTTTGTCATGACTGCTTTATTTTTTAATTTTTTTGGTATTGGCTATTCCATTGAGGTTAAAGATGCGTTATCATTCCAGTTCTGCTTGGATGTCAGCATACCTTATGCTACGTGGCTCATTAAAACTAGGAAGGCATCTGGTCAGAGAGGATGAACGTGGTCTCTGTAGGGTAGTTGATGTTGGGGAGCTGTCTGATCTCCCTGCCTTTATCTTCTCTGCAGCTCTGCATCCAGGCAGTGCTGCTACTTTCTAATTGACTTGCTATTGCTGTCTGCTCTCGTCCTCTGCCGGAGACTGGGTCAGCGGCATTTGATCAGCTCCTACAAATACTTACTGGGTGGATGTCAGGAGGATGGGGCCAGTCTTGTTTCAGTGGTGCCCAGGGACAGGACAAGAGGAAATGGGCATGAACTTGAACATGTTCCATCTCAACACGAGGAGGAACTTCTTCACTTTGAGGGTGGCAGAGCCCTGGCAGAGGCTGCCCAGAGAGGTGGTGGAGTCTCCATCTCTGGAGACATACTAAACATGCCTGGACACATTCCTGTGCAACTTGCTCTGGGTGGACCTGCTTTGGCAACTCTACAACTCCCTGAAAGGAGGGTGTAGCCAGGGGGGTCGGTCTCTTCTCCCAAATCACAGGCCATGGGACAAGAGGAAACGGCCTCCAGTTGTGCCAGGGGAGGTTCAAATTGGAGATCAGGAATAATTTTGACAAGGAAAGGGTTCTGAAGCCTTGGAATGGACTGTCCAGGGAAGGGGATGAGGCCTCATCCCTGCAGGGATTTAAAAGCCAGGTTGACTTAGTGCTTAGAGACATGGATTAGTGATGGTTTTTATCAGAGTTTGATCGACGGTTGGACTCA
>VXBW01006817.1:60959-98952 GCA_013400375.1 Thinocorus orbignyianus
TCAGACACTAGAGTCTTCTAAAAGTGCAGTTTTCCCAGCATCAGAAGAAAAGTTAGTCCTGGGCCTCTCAATCCAGGACGAAGGACAAGAAGCAACAGGCACAAACTGGAACACATGAAGCTCCATTTAAACATGAGGAGGAACTTCTTTTCTCTGAGGGTGGCAGAGCCCTGGAAGAGGCTGCCCAGAGAGGTGGTGGAGTCTCCATCTCTGGAGGCATTCCAAGTCTGCCTGGACACATTCCTGTGCAACCTGCTCTGGGTGGACCTGCTTTGGCTGGGGGCTGGACTAGATGATCTCCAGAGGTCCCTTCCAACCCCATAGCATTCTCTGATTCTGTTGTAGAAAGCCTGTGGGTAGCAAGGTCAGCTCATGCTGAACTTACTAGGACACTACAACTGCATCCAAGTTGTGCGCCAAGGGTACATCATGGTCACATCTTGGCCTGTGGAGTGATGGCCTCATCTGGCCTCCACACATGAGTTTTCTTCTAGTGTTTTTGCCTCAGATGGTGATGGCTGTATCTCACAGACCAAAGGTGAAATAGCGATGTGACTGGGGCTTAGGTAGGCAGTATTTATCTTTAGGTGAAGATCTAGCTGGAGATTTGAAGAGTCATTTGTCCCTGGTCAGGACACCTGTGCTAGTGGCTAATCTATCCTGTCTGAACTTTCTATGGTTCCCCTCCAACATACACCGTTTTTACTCTGGAGGTCTCTGTTTCCAGTGCTATCTGGTTTGGTCAGGGAGCGAATGTGCTCTGAGTACAATGTGGAAGCAATGGCATCAGGAAAGAGGGAGTGGGGAGTGGTTTGTTGTTGCTGTGGGAATGTAATTCGTCAGGTTCAAAAGTTGTTCTTGTACCTTTTGATATGACAGAAGCATTTGCAAATGCTTTTGTGTTGTGTGCAGTGGACAGTCCTGGGCCGCTACCATCCACCACACGTCACACTGCATGTCCTCCCATTAGCCATGGGAGGTACTAATTTCTGTTTCACTAGGGTTTAATTACTTATTCCAGGCATATGATGGGAGAAAAAAAAAGAATCAGTTTCTCTGGGTTATCACCTTGCATATATTTAGTTAAGTTGCATATGCTTATCCTCATTTCACCTCGGATTTTGTTCCCAGTTGTGTTTAGTAGGCACCGGATGAATGTGCTTCCCATACAGTTATAATATTCCTTGCACGTTTTGTGTGACCTTTCCAACCCAAAGTTTGTTCTCACAAAACCAACTGAGGTTCAGCCTCATATGTCACGGGAGAAGATCCCGAGCTTTATTTGTTGTATCTAAAGTTGGGTAAATTTATATTGTGTTTCCATTCAAATACAGATTTTACTCCTGTGTTCTCTGCTGTTTGTGTGCTTCTGGTTTGCGTGATCATCTATTAGGTATTTTTATTGATTTAGTAGCTGATTCTGTCTATTGTTGCTGTCTGAGGGGGACGCTGTGAGAATAAAAGGATGAAGAGTTGTGAGACACTTAGTTCTATAATAATGACCCATGTAAGAATTTAGGAGGATAAAGATTATTTGCATGCATGCAGTTAAAATATTCAGGAATTCTGTGGCTTGCAAGCAGTAGAGAATACTTAGATAATGGAGATGTAGCAAAAAAGCAAGTACATAGCTACAGAATATTTTAAATGGTATTCAGAATAAATTTGCAATTTTAAATATATTATTTGACTGAATACTGTAATCTATGATTACACATTTGTGCCTATAAAAGGTGTATCCTAATGTTTTGGAGATCTGTTGTGAAATATCAAGTAAATAACAATGTAGTGATGATGTGGTTTAGAATGCCTTTAAGTTAATGAGAGAGATTTATTTAAATTAGATGATACTTCATAGAATATTGCTCTCTGTTCTAGATTACAAATCTCAGCTATTTAAATATTTTTCTGTGGGGGTTGGTGATAGGAGTGGGAGGAGATGCATTTCTAGTTTCATCTGTATCCTTGAATTAACTATGAAAAAAAAAAAAAAGCATGTTCTTAATTTAACTAACTAAGCGAAAAGCTTAGTGAAAGCACAGTTTATACTCTTCCGCACAAGCTTCCACAACTTCTTTTAATTTTCTGTCTTTTACTTTCATCAGTTGACCTTATTGGGAATGTGGGTTTTTCACAGCAACATCAAGACTTCAGATACCAACCTGCTGCGTATTAGTTCCTTCCACTTTACTGGCTGAAACTCCTTGCCTTCTTCTCCAACTTTGGCCGCTGACCCATTTTTTCTCCTCCCTTGGATAGGGTAGGGTGACTTTCTCTTCCCTTGTTTGGGCAACTGGCGATGAAGCGTGGTAGAACTTTCTTCGTTTGAGGTCTTGTCTCACCTGTGGCTGCTTGATGCTGGCTGCATCTGAGGTCCACCTCACTGGAAAGTGGTAGGTGGGTGAAGTAGGGTGGTTGCCCTACCTGGCCTACAGAACAGGTTCTGTGGCTTAGCTGTGGGGTAGCGGCTCTCGTGGGAAGATGAGTTTAGGAAGAAGTGCATCTCCAGCTGTGGTTGTCCACTGCCAAATGTTCAGGACCACAAGCTTTCTGTATCTTACAAACAAGTGTGTAAGCTGGTGTCAGCCTCTTGTGCAGAAAAAATTGGGCTGTCCAGATGAACGGCTTTATGCGTATGAGTTTTACACAGGAGGGCCAGCCTACTTCTCATGCCCTCCAAAAACCTCCTGCAAGACATCACTGTGTCTCAAGAAGTCCAGAAAACCCTTGATTGTGAAGAAGGCTTGTTTCATTTGACTGAAGTTAAGACATTTATGTGGCATTAAATGAAACAAGCTCTATCAGCCCATCTGTACGCAACCGTTGGTCTTGGCAATGGTAGATAAAAGATTAGATGTCATATGTGAAATCTTCCTTTTGGGTTTAATGGACAATAAAAACTGAGAGATCTAGTCAAGACTGTTTTTTACACTGGTTTTTGCTATAAGCTCAGAAATAAGGATTTATCTTCCAGTTGATGGGAAACATTGAACCTGAGATTAAGGATATCTGGAGTCTGTTACTAAAGGATATTGGTGTGTCATAAAACGAATTTATAGGTCACCAGCATCTCATCAGTAGTCTCAATCTGTTATGCTAAGTATAAGGTAGTTTATCTTAACTTTGAGAAACATTAAAATTCATAGGCAGCTGTGTGGAGGGTTTGTCTACATAGAAACATTTAGAAAAATTAATCTGGATTAAGATATGCTTTGGAAGTGGATTAAATTACATAGTACTCATATACAGGGACTTCTAAGCAGAATTTAAGTGGCTTTGGTTTTAGTTTCTTTGCTTCTTCAGTTAAGTACATTAAATCAAATTAAAGGTGTTTAAATTTTACTCAGATGCCCGTAGAAGTTTAATGTAATCTTATTAGCCTGCTTCTAGTAAAGTTTATCTGTACTTCCATTATTTTCTTGTAGGCATGTTCAGATGAGCAATAGAGATTAGCCAGATCAGTGTAAATTCATCGTTAGTGATTTCTTGTGCACTAACATCTTCAGGTTGACCAGCTCTGTCCCTCCACGTATGGATGCAATTCAACTTCATCTTCTGGTTCTTGCATCCCTTGTTTGCAAATTGTCAATCATAATTTTGATACCCTCGAAGGGATGAAGAGCCCTCCCATATGAGAAACGCAAAATAACAGCTGTGTGGTGGGATTTGATTGGCATCCAGCTAGGAATCGGAAGTTTGGCTTTGGCTTTTGTTTGTTAGTGTAAAGGTGAGGGTGGAGTTGAGGAAATGAGTGATTTACAGGAACTTTAACCATGAGTATAGTTATTTTTCTGTAAAATTATGGCAGGCACAAACAAACTGTGGTTTTAATGTATCCTAGAGTTCAAGCATCTACATCTGCTTTTGCTGCACCTGGCTTAGTATGTTTTTATAAGATAAAATGTGGTCTGTCCTTTGCAGACTCTTAGATGTGGGACATATACAAATGTTAACTAACAGGTGGCAGATATGGGGGGGGTTATCCCTTACAGGAGTGGAATGTGAGAGAAACCTTGCTTTGACCGACCAACCCCTAACTTTGTAGAAGCTGATTTGCAAAATGGCAGCACCAATTTGAATATTTCAAAAGGCACTGCTTTGGGAGTGTTGCGGATAAGAAGCTCAACATGAGCCGGCAGTGCACACTGCAGGCCCAGAAAGCCAACCCCATCCTGGGCTGCATCAGAAGCAGCGTGACCAGCAGGGCCAGGGAGGTAATTCTCCCCCTCTGCTCTGCTCTCATGAGACCCCACCTGGAGTCCTGTGTCCAGCTCTGGAGTCCTCAACAGAGAAGGGACATTGTCCTGTTGGAACAGGTCCAACGGAGGGCCACCAAGATGCTGAGAGGGCTGGAGCACCTGTCCTATGAGGACAGGCTGAGAGAGCTGGGGCTGTTCAACCTGGAGAAGAGAAGGCTCCAGGAAGACCTTAGAGCAGCTTTCCAAGATCTGAAGGAAGCTCCAGGAGAGCTGAAGAGGGACTCTTTGTCAGGAAGCGGAGCCATAGGACGAGGGGTAATGGTTTTAAATTGGAAGAGGGGAGATTTAGATGAGATCTCAGGAAGAAATTCTTTGCTGTGAGGGTGGTGAGGCACAACAGGTTTCCCAGAGAAGCTGTGGCTGTCCCATCCCTGGAGGGGTTCAAGGCCAGGCTGGATGGGGCTTGGAGCAACCTGGTGTGGTGGGAGGTGTCCCTGCCCATGGCAGGGGGGTTGGAACTGGATGCTCTTGAAGGTCCCTTCCAACTCTTAACCGTTCTATGATTATTTTTCTTCATTTTTCAAGGCTTGGAGTACTTGAGAATACTAAATATTGATATGCACAAATAAGAATGAACGGCTTGAAAGCTTCATAACAAATTCCTCCTGTTGGCCTTGCAGCGTGAGGGCTGTATAACACTGGTGTATGAAGAGACAGGCGACGATTTTGGGTGCTCCCTCTGAATATGCAGAATGATGTAGGTATTTTCCCTGTGCGTGGCAGCATCTAGCAGTGGGCAGTTAAAACATCTGATGATTTGAATTGCTGAGTATGGATTGTCTTTACACTCCAATCCATAGAGAAACCAACCTTTTCCTCTTCCACCCACAGCCCCATTGAGAAGGGAAATATACTGAGTCGCAAAAAGTATGTCAAATATGCATTTAAATGCCTCGGTTCTCTGACGTTGCATTTGATATGTGCTACATGTGACTTTGAAGCATAATAGCACATTGTCCTAAACTGATTGAGTTAGACAGTATTTGATCTCTTCAGCTGAACAAATCCATTGTTTTAATGCTAAGTGAAAGACCTTTTGAATAGGAGAATTGATTTTATACATTTTTAGAGAGAAACCAGGATATAGCTGTGGTTTCTTGTTCCTTTTGGATTTAGAGCAGTGAGACAACAGCTAAGTAATGTTCTCTGAATGTTAAGCCCCTTCAAAAAACAGTTGTTTTAAGTATGCAGTGTATGTAATAAGCTTTCTTTTAAGTTTTTTTTTTTGTTTCTTTTCTAGAAGTTATCCACAAGTCATCTAGAAGTTATTTACAAGTTCTGAGAGCTTTGGAAGCTAAGATCCTTAAAATACACATATTCTAATGACAGTAGTGGAAGAGTTGTGGAACTGTGACCTGCTGATGTTCATGAAACGTTTAGATGGTGTACCTTAAAAGAAGGATGTTATAGCTTTACTTACTAAAATCTACATTCTTATGAATATAGCAAAGAATTCTAAAAAGCATACTTAGCCAATACTGATTTGTCCTAATAGCCTCTCATGTCACCTTCTGAGACCACTTTTGAGACACGAGGTTTTAAATCATGAGGATCTGCTGTGGGTGCTGGTAAGTCAGTGGTAATGAGTTTGAATACAAGTAGATCCAACACACTCTGTACTTAGCCAGCATTTTTTTTAATATTGCTAAAACTTGCTCTGCAGATCTGCAGATGATGTGAACTGGAGGTCAGATCTATTGGATTGTTGTGGTACAAGAATTTTGCCCTAGGATTGTTTTTAGAATTAATCTTCCTTTTGTTTTCTGTTCTTCTCCCTCCCTTTTTCTTTCTTTTTTTTTTTCCCCCTCAAATAACTGCATTTTGAAATAACAAATTGGCTAGTTTCCCTTGTGTATAGTTCCTGGCTATAAACAGTTAGGTAAGAGCATGAGCAAAATGTAAATTGTTCAGTAACTCGGCGGAAGATACTATTTCATCACAATTGCTATTTAATTTTTGCAAAAGAACCGCCCACGCTGAATGTTCTTTGGAGTTATTTGGAGTTGATTTTTCATGAATAAAATTCTTAGTCATCTTTAGAATCTATGCAGTATCTTATAGGACTTGGAACATTTCAGGAGCTAGTTGGTCTCCTCTTGTATCTCTCTTGATTCCTGCATTCCTTGCAGTGTATGTAAGCTGCTGCCATGGCTGTAGCACTAGCCATGAGCTCAGGAGTTAAGTGGTGAAATCCTTCCCCATGGAAACCAGTGGCACAGAATCAGAGTATGATATAGGGTTGGAAGGGACCTCTGGAGATCATCTAGTCCAACCCCCCTGTCAGAGCAGGACCAACCGGAGCAGGTCCCATAGGAGCCTGTCCAGGGGCATATGGAATGTCTCCAGAGATGGAGTCTCCACCACCTCTCTGGGCAGCCTCTTCCAGGGCTCTGCCACCCTCACAGGAATGAAGTCCCTCCTCAGGTTGAGATGGAACTGCTTATGTTCCAGTTTGTGCCCATTTCGTCTTGTCCTGTCACTGGACACCACTGAGAAAAGCCTGTCCCCATCCTCCTGACACCCAGCCTTGAAGTATTTATAGGGGTTGAACACATCCCCCCTCAGCCTTCTCTTCTCCAAACTAAAAAGCCCCAAGTCCCTCAGCCTTTCCTCATCAGAGAGATTTTCTAGTTTTCTGCTGTCCACTCTCCAGCAGTTCTCTGTCCTTCTTGGACTGAGGAGCTCAGAACTGGACACAGTAAAGAAATTTACTTTCATTTCTATTTTAAGCTCTGACAGTGACATTCTAAACTTTGTGTGAAGATCTAATCAGCAGAGTTTATGCAGATGATCTGCACCTGGATCTACAGGGCAGGAATGCCTTGCTGGTTGCCACATGGCAAAGTTGCATGTGATATATGGTACATTTGGTAGTTGACCTGTTCTTCCCCCTATGTGGGAGAGCTCTTGAGGATGTGTGAGGTGCTTCACGTTACATCAAAAATAGGCTTCCAAGTCAAGAGACATCTTTACCTCAGCTGTAGTCTCTGCCCTGGACCTCTGTTCCCCAGCTTGCATCAGTTTATCTCATGAACAGTCATGGATAAGTAATTTTGTGGAGGGGGAGCAGTGGCATGTTGTGCAAACTGGCCCTTTTGGGGCCAACTTGTCCCCTGCAATGAACACAAGCCTACAGACCAGTCACAGAACTCGTTTGTGCTTGTGTAATGGGATATATTTGCATGCCTAATAGTATATGTCAGTAATACGTGAACTGATAAGTTGCAGAAAAGCCTTATGAAGGGCTTTGGGCTCACTAAAAAGTGAGCAGTGAAACCAGCTCCTGTGGTTTTATTGCAAATATCAGCTCCTGATGCTTTTCTAAAAGCCTAAGCTCATGACGCTAAATGACTGCATTAAAAAAGAGAAGAGGTTTGTTCACGGGGGTAGTAACTCTCATTAGAATAATTGGTGTAGCTGGAGACAGTAAACCATGTAAGCTGCAAAAAAAAAAGAGAAAAAAAAAAAGAAAAAAAAGCCAAAGAAAACTCCCAACGTTTTCCGTTGTCAAGTACGGGCAGCAGACTTCAAAGGTAAATTCAAGTTAGAGAAGAGGTGCTTTGAACTTGCTTTGGTCTGTAATGGCCTGACAGAAAAGGGTAGTTGGTATCTGCAGGATGAAGAGCGTGATGATAAGGAGGAAGAAGGCTGTTGTCTATGGGAAGGAGTGAGTCAAGTAACATATGGACTGTAAAAACGCGGAGACGTTTTATAATGTGCAATAAAACTATTGTCCTTGAATCTCATATTTTGTGGCGCATCACAGCCGCGATCTGAGGCTTGCTTCTGGAAGGCTGGTGGTGGTTGGTTTGCTTGAGAGTTTTTTTTATTTCAGGGGTTTTCTGTGTATTGTGGGTTTTTTTTATTATTATTACTTTATTTGTTTTGAATCTCTGGTGATAAATGGTTGTTTCTCTTAGTTTTTATTTCTTTTTAATTGGTTACCCAGGTGAGTTTGCTGTGGTGCGTAGCAGTGTGCATTTAGCAATAGTTCCTTTACAATTGCAGTGTAAAACTAATTACTGAAACAATATCTTCTTTTTTAAAGCGGCGAGATTAAGTGGTCACCTTAGTACTGAAGAGAATGAGTATCAGTGGAGAAAGGTAATTCTTGGTTTGTGTATAGGTGCTGGGGGTACGAAACTTCAGGTGCCTTTAGAAGATGCCTGTCTGATCAGAAAGGGAAGGGAAAGACAAAGCCTTTCCCTTGTGTTAGGGAAACAGAGCTGGTGAGTTGTCTGGAGAAGAAGCCTTCTGAGGAGAGGCTGAAGGAGCTGGGGGTGTTCAGCCAGGAGGGATGAGGGGAGACCTTCTGGGTCTCTCCAACTCCCTGAAAGGAGGGTGTAGCCAGGGGAGTCGGTCTCTTCTCCCAAGTCACAGGCGTTGGGACAAGAGGAAACGGCCTCCCGTTGCACCAGGAGAGGTTCAGATTGGAGATTAGGAAAAATGTTTCCAGAGAAAGGGTTCTGAAGCCTTGGAATGGGCTGCCCAGGGCCCCATCCGTGGAGGGATTTAAAAGCTGGGTTGACCTAGTGCTGAAAGACATGGTTTAGTGATGGTTTTTAGAGTGAGGTTGGTGATTGGACTAGATGACCTGAAAGGTCCCTTCCAACCTATACAATTCTGTGATTTTCAAGTCTGAAAAGCACTCTTTATCTTGCCCAGTTAATTTGAAAAGGTCCCCTAGGAAAACTTAGAAACACCATTTTGAAGATTGCTATGACTACAGTTACTATTTGGTTAAACCTCAGGAAAACTCCTGGAGGTCCAGCGATCTCAGAACTTGGTAAAGCCGTATGCCTGTTATGAAGGGATGCACGAGCTGTATTTAATATCTTTCTTCTTGCAGGGTTTTCTATTCTGAGGTCACTCTTAAATCACTGAACTGCGTGAGTGGTAAGGCTGTGACACACACACATAGGATGTTTAATTACTGCATTACCTGAGGTTGTATTTTGGAAGTGGTGCATTCCTCTTAGACTCCTGCCTGGTCTGCTGGTCTTGCTGCTAAGGAGGATATCAAAGTGGTTTTGTTCTATGCTCCATACGGAATGTAAGTGAACTAATATGACCTGTACTTGCTTCCAGGAGGAGGGAATGGAGCTGAGTAAGCGTGGTGAATAAAAGGTCAAATAAAATCACAGTGTCTTTAATATGAGTTTCCTTTTTGATTAAAAACTTACTCATTTCAAGTCTAAAATCATCTGTACTTTGAAGTGAAGTTTCTTTTTATGATATAACGAGGAAGTGTTATTCTGTCTGATACACGTTATTTTACTGTTGGGTGGAGTTGTAAAAGCCATTGACTTTTTCTTTGCAAATGAGAGGGAGAAATCCTTTTTTCTTGATATGAAAAGCCAGTTACTGTGTTATCAGGAAAAGGCTTTAATGGGCCTAGCTCACCTGGTGAGGGCATTATCAAATAAACTCCTCTTCACAGAGTTATAGGCTGATACTTCTTAGCGTGAAATGCCTTTGAAACTGCCATTTAATCTTAAGTTCTTTGTAGTGCAATAGTTGGTGTGTTGTTGGGTTTTTTCTTTTTTTTTTTTCTTTTTCTTTTTTCTTCTGGGTCGATATGAAAACATTTCATTAAGTTTACTTTTGTTTTGACTGTTGGAGAAGACTTTTTTTCCCGAGTCCCGGTAAAAAGTTTAACTGACGGTATAGTTTAGGTGCTAATGTGAAGTCACTTCTTCAGATTTATCAGTAACCTTTAAAAGTAGGCATATAAATAAAAACAATTTCTGCCAGAAGTCCCAATTCTTAAGTGCTGAAGTTGCAGCGCTTTTCTTAAAATTATGAAGAGGTTGGGTAGGACTGGGCCTGAATTTGTTTTATTTCCAGATTGTGGTATGTTACAGTTTTATTTTAATGGCATGGGCTGGAAGAGGCAAATTAATTGCTGTTGTGGTGGAGGGGCATGTCAGAGTTGGAAGAATTATGGAGTTTGTGTTTTGCTGAATTGGAGTGATGAAGTACAGATAACAGGCCACAGCTGTGGCCACAAATTAGCCCTCTCAATTTGATGCTGAAAGTTCTGCATTAGAATTGCTCTTCTAGGATTACCGTGTGGAAAGTCTGATGAATAAAACCAGATCTGAAATAGGGAAGCTAGAAATGTTCTTGCAAATGCTTCTTGTTGGAAAATGAAGGTGACCACTTTACTAAGCAAGAGCAATCCTCAGCTGTTCTTCAAGTAATTTTTTACATCTTTACTGGTTTTTACATTTTAGCGTTTCCTTAAAGAAATAGGGTCCCTAGTCGTTCCTTCCTCTCTTGGCTTAGGGGGGAGGATGGGACCTGTGGTTCCTCCTGTGGTCCCACAGCACCTGATCTTAGGTGGAATCCATCAAGAGTGAGGAGTGGAGTTTACTGGGAGGTGTTCCAGAAGGGTGCATGAGCTTTGGTCCAGCTGATCCAAGTTGTACTGTGCAAAGGCCTCCCTATATAGGAAGGAACCAGCGAGGAGGGTAGGCACCACCTCATGAGGTCTTGTGGGAATGGGAAGCTTCAACATAGAATCATAGACTGGTTAGAGTTGGAAGGGACCTTCAAGACCATCCAGTTCCAACCTCCCTGCCCTGGACAGGGACACCTCTCACCAGACCAGCTTGCTCCAAGCCCCATCCAGCCTGGCCTTGAACTCCTCCAGGGATGGGGCAACATATGGTCATTGCTCTCGGATTCTGTGGAGCTACCTTACTGCTGTTGGAATATTAATGCTCCAGGTATTTCTAGGTACAGGACAGTAGTTACGTAGTAATAGATCAGATCTAACAGGGATAATTCTGAGCAGTGGTATCTTTAGTAGCAGAAATGATGAAAAAACCCAAAACTACAGGCTTCTTGTCCTGTGTTCGGGTTGACTGGTGGACATGCCAATGTTAGGTGCACAGATGTCCAAGAGCAACAACATGAACTGGGGTGAACTGGCTGAAGTTTTCACAGCTGGATTAAGGTTGCCAGGGTCATATAAATTTGGCTAGGGCATTGAATTCTTGTAAAACCAAGGGCTGCATGCAAACATTGCTTATCCCACAAATATGAACTCTGTAAAGTATAGGGGTTGGAACCTAGAAAACACCAAGTAACAGAAGACTGTGTAAGGTCATGTCCCCCCTTCCTGAAATGTTGTCATACAGTGAGTGTAGCTCTATCCTGACCCACAACATCCCGTTCATTGTTTTTGTACTGGGAGTTTCCTGAATACCTACCCCATGGAAAATGTGACAGGGTTTGTCATGTAGAACAAACATTTTCTGGAGTAGGACTCGACTGAAAGGATACAACCTTGTTCTGTAATGTGACTTCAGTCCAGATTGGCATTCCAGTGGAGGACTCCGGTGGGGAAGGTGTCTGGAACATGAGACATTGTGATATAAAGCATGCGGTCTTTCCTTGGATTTCAGGATTTATTTATGCAGAACTCAAGAGTCAGTAATCTCTGACCTTTTCCAAGGGACTCTTCCTTCTTTTTTTCTTGTTGATACTTTCAGTACCTTCCTGATATATTTGGCATTTTAGTGGATCGACAGATGATGTCTTTGTACAGTAGCAGAGGCTGTGTTGCATTTGGGATGTAGTATTTTGGTGTTTGCATCAGCCTGCTTTTGTGACTGAAGCTGGAATTCCCATCTAGGCATTCAAAACTCATGTTTTTGAGAGAAGAAGTCAGACTGATGGCTCTTCTAGTGCTTGCTATACAAGGCTTTAATGATTAATTGCTTTCTTTTAACTCCTCTGTTCATGCTTACTTTCATAATTTTGCGAAGCAAAAAACCATTAATAAATCAAAGTGGGTTAAAGATCAGGCACGTGGTTTTATTTTAGTAAGGGATAAAGCTGAAATCTCACTGAGTATCCATTGTTAAGCACTTGTTCTCTGGGGCACATGAATCGGTCCCTTCAGTACTGATCTGTAAGCATTTACTTTTGTGGTTACGGTCTGTTTTCATTGGAAAAACCAATAATAGATAATCCTTGGGGTGTTACTTTTTGACGCTCGTGCTCATGTGCAAAGTTAACATTTTTAAAGAAAGAAAGAAAGATAAGGTAGCCTTTTGAGGGCACGTGAAGTTTTGGCTTCACAGAGTTAAGTTTTCTTGCTTGATTTCTATCTGTCTGCAGAAAGGAAGTTTAGAGAAAAGGTGTAGCAAGCCTGCAAGCTTGAGAAATAGCTGCAATTTTCATGGTTTATGCGGTGTGTGTCTAGGACACCTTTTCCCAAAGGATCCAGGCTAAAATGGGCTTTGGGGCGACTGTTTGTGCTGTGTGCGTGGAGGAAGGCAGCAGGAAATGTGTGTTTCTCTTGTGTTTTTTTTTCCTCTTTTTATTTTTTCATTGCTGGTAGGTAGTGTTTGGGACAGCGTTGCCTGAAGAAGGTAAGGTCAGAACCTGGTGGAAGAGGGGGGGAGTCATAAATAAGAGAGTTAAAAACTTAAGAGACCCATCCTCTCACCTCCCTTGGTGCCATACCTACACATCTGCTCGCTCTTTGGCCTCTTTTTATCGGAATTGTTGAAAGAGGCTGCTAAATGAAGAAACCAGCCTTCCTTTTGAACTTTTAACCTTAATGAAAGCTGCAGTAATTGGCTTCTTCAGAGCATAGGTTGCTTGAATCTGACATTTTAGAAGGAAAAAAAACCCCCACACACCAAAAACAACAGCCTGCGGGAAGGATGAAATATCAACGTGTGCTTCTGAAATTCCTAAATTACCACTGAAGGTCTTGCTTCTCTGCACTTTAAAGTACAGAGCGAGATTGGAGAAGGGTGAAGTGTTCCTGTTCTCAGCTGGGATGTTCTTGGGCTCATATGAAAGTGCAGCAGTTGGTACAAAACCTCCACCTGGGGGGGGGAAAAATGGTTGGTGTGTGTGAACGTCATCCCGCTGATGGGGTAGAAGAAGGCTTGAAGAGGATGGGTCACATAAAGAGATGTCAGAAAAGAAAAAGGGAAGAGCCAAAGGTGAGAGAGATGAGTTGGACTGCCTAGGCTAAGAGTGAGTGTTAGATTTCTTCTGTGAACAAATGTCGTGTTTAAAAATAAATAAATGAGCATTTCCCCACTTCATCCTTGTTAAAAAGAAGACAGTAAAACTTCTGACAGTTGCTGTTCTTTCTAAGGGTTGATCATGTGAAACTTTTATATGCTGAATGCAAGAAAAGCACATTGAAGTCTAATCCTTGCTTGCTCTCGTGGATCTTAAAGCTGTCATCACTTAAGTCATACAAAAGCAAAAATCATATCTTTAATACAAATGACTATTTTGCCTCCAATGGCTTTTATTGCACATATAATAAGTTTAAAAACTCCAAAAGCAGATCCAGGTCAAATCATGCTTTAGGTAACATTTAATCTACAGTGCTCGAAAGCAGCTCCTGTGGGTATCGTTGCTAGCTTTTCCAGTTATATTAAAAAGTGTAATGTACTTTTGCAACCTTGAAAATTAAAATTTAGAGGGGCGCAACCTGGCAGCAGAGACCTGAAACCCTTCCTTCCCACACATGGGCTCGTAACTGTGCCGCATACGTCATCACATGTTGGAGCAAACCAGAAAATGGACCCTACAAGGCTTTTTCACTTCTCTGCTGCTAGAAGAAACTGCCAACCTTGGGAAAGGTTGAATTTCTCTTAACAGAAAGCAACGGTTCATATGGCAGTTCACTTGGTGTGGCAGCATGCAAAACTACCTTGCTGCCCTAGAATCATGGAATCATCTAGGTTGGAAGAGACCCTTGGGATCATCGAGTCCAACCATCAATCTCACTCTGCAAAGTTCTCCCTTACACCATATTCCCCAACACCACATGTAAATGACTTTGAAACACGTCCAGGGATGGGGACTCCACCACTTCCCTGGGCAGCCTATTCCAATGCCTGACCACTATAGAATCTTTCTTGTAAGATAGGACTCTTCTTTCTTAAATAAGGTTAGTTAATGAACCAGGAGAAACAGGGATGGATTTAAGAAAGTAACTGTTAAAAACAGGCAGCTCTTCAATTTAGTGGGAAAGGTTCAGCTTGCTTTTGTTAGAGGTGAAACGGTTCTGTGCAAGATGCTTTGAGCATCTTACCATGGGAAAACCGGGATCCTTTGTAGCTGTGGGATTTTTTTAGTCTTGCTGTCCTGTCATGTTGTCTTCAAAGCAGGAGGTGTTTTCTGTCATGTGCCTGTCTCTTTTAACATCTGTATTTCCCCTTCAGCCATTAAATGACTAAAAGCGAAGGTGGGAGGGGAGGGGAGCCAGCAGCCCTGCATGGATTTCACTGTGTACAGCCACGGAGATTATTTGGAGGCAGAAAGAGGTAACTGTCACAGGACAGTGGTTTCTTCCTGTCATGTGCCTGCTGAAAGTAAGGCAGTTGCCAGGAATGACTGAACCAAGCAGCCAGATGACAGGTCGATTTCTAAATTGAGAACAGCTTAAACTTTCATGGCTCTAAAACCAAAGCACAGAGTGTTTTGACAAGTCACCCTGGTTAAACGATGAAAGCCTGAGTAGAAGGGAGAATGTGGTACAGAGATGAGCAGTGGTTGCTTACTGGGCTGCTACAGAGTATTTGCATTTTGGCTGGCTCTGCAGACGTTTGTGTGTGCCTTAGGGACCCTTAATGTAAGGAAAAACAGCTTTATACATAAAGAAAAATGGCAATGAGACTTCAGATTCTCTCCCTGCAGCACACTGTGTGTGCTCTTTCAGTCTTGGCTTAAATGAACGTAATGGTGATGCTTTTATTTTGAATAGGGAATTAGTTTCCCTTCCTGATTTGTTTTAAGATGTGCAATCCACCTAGGGATGTATTTGTCATTTTTTGCCGATAATGAACCTTTTAATTTGACGGAGTAAGAGCGTTAGAAGACATTGGCTGATAAATAATAGCCACAAAAGGGTTTACACCTTTCTGTCCCATCCCAAAGTTAATACCTGGGCTTCTTGTGAGAAGCTCCATATGATCGATAACTGCAGCAAGGTGCTCTCAAACGCTTAAAAAGAGCACAGACTGTTTCCAGCAGACTCTGAAGCAGAATCTTGCCCTCTATGGGTTTTAATGCAGGTTTTGTATTCCAACCGAAGGTGGTAGCAAGAAATAAAGTTAAGCCAGTCTCTGCTTTCAGGACCTTGAGGGCTGGGAGGGGTAAAATGCAGAAAAAAATGGGTAAGAAAGTTTGTCCAAGCACAGGAATGAGGCGGCTGCTCATTCTGGGGGGGTTGATCTGTCAGCCTGATTTAGATCCAATCCCCTACAACCTCTCAATGCCTCTCAGCTTCTCTGAGAAAGCACAGTGTCGTGTTTGGTAGGTGGTGGTTGGAGGGGCAGAAGGGCCAAAAGGTAAGTACGTGGCCACATGCAAAGCCTTGGAATAACAGAAAATTAAACACAAGTGCTCTTGGTTCAAAGTTTGACATCCTCATCTTTGAAGCAGACTTTCCTGTGCATTTAAACAGCGTGATTACTATACGTGATAGGGAGTTCTTCTCTTTAATCAGGGCTGTGGGCAGAAAGCTTGGTCTATATATCTAAGGTCTGGTCAAATATAAGGTCTATTTGCAGGGGATTTTTTTTAAGTTTATTTTTCTCTGGTGTATCTTACACTAGCTGCTAATGATTAAATTCTCTCAATGACACTAAGGTCAAATAAGAATCGCCCCAGATTTTGTGTCTCAAGAGGTTTGCTATGCAAATGCAAGAATATGTTTTTCTATCTTGTTTAAATGGGAGCATTAGACGTTGTCCTTGACACTGATACAGCATATTTACCTGTTGGCACTGCTGCTTCAGAATTCTCTTCAAGTGCCTTAAGTAGAGTTAATGTCATCTTCCCCTCCTCTACCCGCCCCTAGTACTAGTCAAAGTTGTTGGCATAGAACAGCAAGGTATGAGAAATGGCTGAAATCCATCTAATTCTTTCACAGCCCCAAGAAGAGAGCTTGTGAAAGTGTTGTGTCTACTAGGAATCTGCTCCAGAGTTTTGGGAATGGCACGTGTGAAAAGGAGCACCGTGTCCAGTTCTGGGCTACCCAGTTCAAGAAGGACAGAGAACTGCTGCAGATGGTACAGCTGAGGGCTACAAAGATGATGAGGGNGTGAGACTTCAAAAAATCCTCAAGAACATCTCTTCCTTCATGCCTCACGTCCACTGCCCTTTTGAGTTCTGTATGCCCAGATCAAGAAGCAGCAGCAATCGGGAACTGCATGTTGTGGAAATAGGACATCTCTTTCTTGATTGTATTCCTTATTCCAAATTAAGACCTTCTGATGGGCTGTGGTTGTGTGAATGCAGCATGAAGACTGCAAACCCAGTAACTGGAGGCACCAACGTGCTACAGGATGGCGGGAGGGAGAGGGGGAAAAAAAAAGGAATTAGAATATTCTCTTAGTAGAGACGTGTGCTGCAGCTTTTTGGAAATGCTTATACTTTCAGTGTCCAACCCGTGAATATTGCTTAATACAGTGTAAAATGAGAGTGGGGAAGGCTCTGTGTTGTCACCGTGCTGCCAAACCTGTAAAACTGTATTTTAGTCCTCGTGGCAGAGTGAGGTTGATGTACTGAAGGGCAGAAAGAGGACTCCGTTCTGTTTTGAAGAGATTAATAGCCGCATTGCACCTACTGCTTGGACGTTAGAGATCTTCTGATGTTAAATTATTACTGAAAGCAGATGAGGTACCAGGGTGTGCTGTGTTTGAGTGTTGTCCTTTTCACACAAAGGACTCTTCAGCCAGCTGTTAGCCCTCTAGGAAGCTCAAAATGGTCAACTTCGGTTGCCAGCGTTATTTGGAAACCCTTCAAACTGAACTAGAGGGTTAACTGAAGGGTGATTTGCCACCCCTCACTCCCAAGTGTAATGAGAAAATTTAATTTGGGAACGCTGAAAGCAAGAAGGATAAACAGTGGTTACCCTCCCAGGGGACTGATGAAGGGATAATGCTTTACATTTCTGAAGACACGAACTCTGGCAATCATCAGGGCACTAAAAATGTGCTTGGATTTTATCCAACTTCTTTAATCTTTTACTGTCTGTTAAAATTATAAAGGAGCTCATTGAGTTAATGAAACATACTGTAATGAACTTAATAATTGCATATTTTTACATCCCTCTCCTCTAGGGAATTGAATTTTAGCTGTGTGCCATGAATTTTGCACAGGTGAAATAAATCCTCTTATTTTTTTGGCTCAGGGCACTTTTCCATGATGGTTTAAGATGAGTAGGTTATTCCTGCTTTCCTCTTTGCCCCTACCCATTCTTTATGGTGGTCCTGATGCTTGGTAGAGTGAGCGGTGAACACCTACAAGGGGTTAATCTGGCTGAAAATGTGTCTTCATTTTTTTTTTTTTTAAATTTTCTGGAATTAGTTTTTGGACAGTCCATCTCTTTGAACTGGCCTTCTGGGTGAGCACCAGTGCTGGCACTTGGGGAGCAGGAGACCAGTTGATGACATTAGGGGTGGTGAGACATCAGATCCACTGTGGAACTGGATATTGAATGGCAGAATCCTGTGGTTTTTAGAATAGAAAGATCTCATTTTTAATGGAGAATATAAGGATGGTGGCTCAGGATGGTGTATATATAGCATTATTTTTAACAGAAAACAGTTACGAGGNCCCATGGCAGGGGGGTTGGAACTTGATGATCTTTAAGGTCCCTTCCAACTCTAACCATTCTGTGATTCTATGATTCTCTGATCTGGTTTAATGCTATATCATGTTAGAGGCATGCAGGCTATTTTGAAGTGAAGGCATAGTGTTCTGATGCTGCCAGCCTCTCCCTGTTCTGGTGTTAGCATTTGTAAAGTCTTAGCAGGTAGAACACTTGGCAGTAAGTCCTGGGTGGAATCAAGAAGGTATTAAATAATTGAGGCACTCTGTTTGTTTTTAGAATAATAGAGAAGAGCATCACACAGCAAGTGCTGATTCATTTCGAATGGGTTGTTTTGATAGAAGTTGATTGAGTTGCAGCAGCAATCAATGACAATTGATGTTCTGGCTCCTGAGAAGAAGAGTGTCACCAACTGTCTCGCAGAATAATGGGGCTGGCATGGTTCAGTCCTCGATGTGCAGACAGTGCTGGTTGTGTTGTCTGGATGCATGTGTTCTGGGAAGGTTAAGCACTGGGCTTGTTGATTAGCCAATTTGGAAAAAGCGAGTGTTTTGTTCATTCTTGACATATCTGCACATTCCCAGAGAGGCTGGAGAAGGAGCTTCAACCAGAGCATGGAGATGGGAACCACAGCTTTGCCATCGTCAGCATTTGAGTGTTAGCTGTAGCCATTTGGGAAGTCTTAGAGAACCTTTGTAATTATGGTTGCATACGAGATAGAAAATACTTGGAGAAGCGCATCATAGAATCGTGGAATTGTCTGGGTTGGAAGGGACCTTTGAGATCATCTAGTCCAACCATCAGCTGAACTTTGATAAAAAACATCACTAAACCATGTCTCTAAGCACTGTGCCAACCAGGCTAAATCCCTCCAGGGATGGGGCCTCAACCCCTGCCCTGGACAGCCCATTCCAAGGCTTCAGAACCCTTTCCCTGGAAACATTTTTCCTGATCTTCAATCTGAACCTCCCCTGGCACAACTTGAGGCCATTTCCTCTTGTCCCATGGCCTGTGACGTGGGAGAAGAGACCGACCCCCCCTGGCTACATCCTCCTTCCAGGGAGTTGGAGAGAGCCAGAAGGTCTCCCCTCAGCCTCCTTTTCTCCTGGCTGAACACCCCCGTCTCCCTCAGCCTCTCCTCAGAAGGCTTATTCTCCAGACCCCTCACCAGCTCTGTTGCCCTTCTCTGGACCCCCTCCAGCCCCTCAATGTCTTTTTTTTTTTTGGGGAAAGGGCCCAAAAGTGGAAACGGCCCTCAAGGTGGGGCCTCACTGGTGCCTAGTACAGGAGGATGATCACCTCCCAAGTCCTCCTTGCCATGCTGTTCCTGTTACATTATTATAAAGGTGACTTTTAAATTGATTTCTACTTGTTACCTGAACAATAAAGTAAATGCCTTTACCAAATTATCCAGTATTTTTCATGAATCAGATTTCTTTGTTAAAAATATTTCCACTTCATTTTTTTCTCATAGTAAAATGGGAGACAATCATAACACTTCTCTATAGCTTTGACTGCAGTGGCTGGGTTGGTGGTGTTCTCTTCCCCGCCCTTAACCCTCCTATTTTATGGAGATTTTTTTGTATATATATATTTTTTTTAGTGGCCTGACATAAAGGCATAAATTAGATTTGGTGACTTTTTGATTCACATGTGGGTTGTTCTTTTGCAGTGAACACATGGCCTGTCCCCCTGTCTCTGCTGATAGGGAGAGACAGTAGGCTTTTCAGCTGTTGTCTGCTGCTTGAACAGCATGACTCTCTACACCGTATGACTCAAATCAGTAGAAGGGTGATGTTTGCATCACTCTTTCCCTGGGCCATGTGGATTTTAGTGTTGAATAAAGTGTGCAGTAAAATCAAGGGGAGATGACATTGTACCGAGTTCTTGAATGTGATGGATTCGACTGTAACACAGGAGCAGTTTATAGTAGTTGTCCCAGCAGAAGTTTCATCGTGATCTTTAAAATCTTAATTCAAGTGAAGGAAGACTGGGATCTTGGGATCAAGTTACTAGAAGACTTTTCTTTGCAGAATGAGTTTTTTAGAAATTAATTCTGGTTTGTTTTTTTTTTAACAATCAACATCCTGTCTGTACTGTCAGTTAACTTGGTGATTTCCTTTAGCGTTCACGCATCTCTGTTGCCCTCTCTTCCTCCGTTTGACTGCTGACTTCCTGACCATACCATTAGTTCCTCTCTGCATGTGTCATAAGCCCTGAGAGAGTGAGAAAATATCGTTGTTCTTTTGTATTGCTGTTTCGTCTTGCCTCTAGAAGGAAGTTTTGGGTTTCTCCCATCCTTGAGCTTATCTTCTTGTATCTGTTGTCTCCTTTGGCGTATAGCCAGCCATCAGGGCCTTGATTTGGCCTCTGCTGTAGCAAAGCAATAAAGTGTTATCACCTGGACTCAAGGTGCTCTTTTGTATGTCCTTCCTAGCCCCTTGGTTTCTCCAGGTGGCAAGTAAGTCCCAGGTACTGTAGCCAGATCATGCTGGTGCTATAGAAAAGGACTGTGACCTTCTGTTATTTCATTACTCTTAGCTGTATTTTATTCAAGATTGTTTTCCTGTCACAGCACTTTCGGTGAGCTTCCTCTGTTTCTCTTCAGCATAGTTTCAACCAGCCTCTAATGAACTTACTGTGTTTCCAGGCACATTGGACTCATTTGGAGTGTGTTTAACTTGAGCATCAAAAAGCATCCCCCCGCAAAAAAAGTTAAAAATAATTGTATCCATCCTTTTGAGTTGTAGTATTAAGGGTTGCTCTATTTTTGTTGTTATTTCATGGTACTAGTTTTCTTTTTGCTTTCTTCTCCCCTTCACCTTTCTTATTCCTGAAAACTTTCACTCTATTCTTCTTACAGACCATTAAGAACAGCAGCACCACTGGCTGAGGTTGAGCCTTCATCTTTTTCCCATCACTTCCCTCCTGACCCTCAGTTTATGTGAGACTACCCTGAGAGATAGGGAAAAAAATAACTGTCTTCAGCTGGATTTTAGGGTATGGTTTTTTGCTGCTTGCTTCAGTTCAGAAACATCTGGAATCTGGCCTAATGCCGAGAAACAACCCCAAATGAAGCAGCAAGCCCCGATAAACTGTAAAAAGTCTTAAGTGGATTCTAATGTTTTATTCACAATGCTGTTTGATTTTCTTTCTGTACTTGATATCTCCTGTGTTCTGTTAATTCCACATGCTAGGCAGGTACTCAGCTCCTTTGAAGAATCGTGCTTTTTTTGTAAAGCTGGATAGACCTTACCTGTTGGACTGATGGGTTATTGGTTGGACTGGTGGCAGTTGTGGTTTTTGCAGGGGTTTTGAGGTGGTGGTTTTTTAGGGTTTTTTCATATTTGTATTTTATTTCGTGGAATAGTCTTTAGAACACTTGATTTTGGTACTTTCCTCATCTCTAATTTGAGGAGCTCAAATAATAATATCTTTAGTAAACGGAGAGTATTTATCTGACTGGGTGGTACATGAATGTTAATTAAATTGTCGTGAAGGTTCAGATAGCTTGAATAGTTAAAACCAAGGTTTTAGTCATAAAATCATAGAATGGTTAGAGTTGGAAGGGACCTTCAAGACCATACAGTTCCAAATCCCCTGTCGTGGGCAGGGACACATCCTATCAGAACAGTTGCTCCAAGCCCCATCCAGCCTGGCCTTGAACCCCTCCAGGGATGGGGCAGCCACAGCTTCTCTGGGCAACCTCTTCCAGTGCCTCACCACCTTCACAGCAAAGAATTTCTTCCTAACATCTAAACTAAACCTCCCCTCTTCCAATTTAAAACCATTACCCCTTGTCCTGTCACTCCACTCTCTGACAAAGAGTCCCTCTCCAGTTCTCCTGGAGCTCCTTTCAGATCTTGGAAGGCTGCTTTAAGGTCTCTCCAGAGCCTTCTCTTCTCCAGGCTGAACAGCCCAAGCTCTCTCAGCCTTTGAGTCCTCTAGTCCTCTCTGTTCTGAATTGCAAACATGTGACTAAAAAGTTCCTTAGTAGGAGTGTGATCTTCCAAGAAGCAGGGGAGTTCAAGTTATGTAAGTACCTGAATTTTTCTGGTGTGCTTCAATATGTGCTTTAGAAGCGAGACCAGACAGCCTGCTTGATTGTATTCTGAGTACATCCAGGCTGTTGTGTTTTCTTCTCATTTCAAGCACCCTTCGAAACTAGAGAGAAGAATAGGCTTTAAAGAGTGCTTTATTGAAATTGGACCTGTCAATGATAGTGAAATCTCAGCCACACAAAATGATTCCTATGGAGAGGAACAGCAAGACAGCTGTGGGAAAGGTAAAATACTTGGAGTGAAGTTGTGAAGAGATTTTATGGGTATGTGAGAATGAAACAGGTGATAACCACAGCAATGTTCACCATCTTTCTGCTGAACATTGGCAAAACTGTGTATTTCTGGGTTAGTGATGATTTATTGATCAGATCCTGTGGGTTCAGTGTCAGAGAAACATTCCCATGGGAAGCTGATCGACCTCTCTGAACGACAGAAGTTGGTCGAGCAGGGTCAGATGTTTCTGCAATGTCAGTGGATGCTGCACAAGGGACAGCAGCCCCCCTGGGTTGTCTGCTCTCTGAGGTCACGGAATCACAGAATAATATGGGGTTGGAAGGGACCTCTGGAGATCACCTAGTCCAGCCCCCCTGCCAAAACAGGTTCACCCAGAGCAGGTTGCACAGAAACATGTCCAGGAGGGTTTGGAATGTCTCCAGAGATGGAGACTCCCTGGGCAGCTTCTGCCAGGGCTCTGCCACCCTCTGCAGAGGGGCAGGATGATCTCCCTCCACCTGCTGGTCATGCTCTTCCTGATGTCCCCCGGGATGCCATTGGCTAGCTTCGCCCCAACGGCCCATTGCTGGCTGATGGTCATCCTATTGTCCACCAGGACTCCCAGGTCTTTTTCCAGAGAGCTGCTCTCCAGCAGGTCAGCCCCGAACCTGTCCTGGTGCAGGGGGTTATTCCTCCTCAGGTGCAGCACCCTCCACTTGCCCTGGTTGAATTTCATCAGGTTCCTCTCTGCCCAACTCTCCAGGTTGTCCCCTCTTCTCCATCACTTAGTAGACTGTAGCTCACAGCTCCTCTGGAGCTTTAGCTTCCACTTGTGCCAAAGCATCGGTGGATTTTACTGACGTTGGTCTGCTGGGCCTTTTTACTCCTCTCCTGGCTAGTTCTGGGGTGAATACCACTGAACACGTAACAAAAGAGAAAAAGGCAGCATGAAAAGCCTTTTTGTTGTTTTTTTATTAAGTACACGAAGTGCACATCCAGCCCCCTGGCTTCTCTGCCCTCTTTTCTTTTCTTACAGAGATGATAGAGCGTGTTTACAGCTCCTTAGACTCGGCTGTTCACTCATGCAGTTTAACTCCCAAAATAACTCTCTTGGGGGATATTAATCCAGCGTTGGATTATCTTTCTAAAATCGTTAATCAGTCTTGGTCCCCGAGGGACCTTCCAGCTGAACTTGCCGCTTACTTTCTGTGGGCTGGGACGGCGGGAGCCGAGCAGAGGAAGCTGATGAGGTTTGACAAGAAGCGGTTACTTACGTAAGGTCCGGAGCGGAGGGACCTGTGTCCCTCTGCTCCCTCCTGCCTTCTCCTGCCTCTCCCTGCCGTGCTGCCTTGAAGGAATGCCATGGGAATACGTGCCAGCTCCGCGGGATTCCCATCCATGCTGCTTGCTGTCCGGGGAGGAGGCACACGTGCTTTGTTTTATTACATTCTCAAAAGCACGTGGCGTTCCTTCCGTTGCTTTTTAATCATTAACTGCCTTACTCCAGCCATTCATGGGTTGACCTGGCTGCCTGTTGGAATGTTCCCTCTCTTCTATAAAAGAAAAAAACTGAGCTGTTGTGGGCTGCTGTTTTCATAAACAGCTAGAACTGCCAGTCACATAACTCCCTTTAGCCTTAACTTTTTCTCCTCTTGACAGAAGAATACAGGAATTTCTCCTGTCTGCTGTAAGAATATGGTTTATTTCTTGAGAAGTGCTGTGATAGCTCTAAGTTATTTAAAGTACTTTGAAATCCTGTATGGAAAGCGCCAGGGAATTGCAAAACGAGTTAAAGGACAGAAAAAAAAAAAAAGGAAAAAAAAAAAAAAAAAAGGGAAAAAGAAAAAAAAGAAAAAAAAGAAAAACTTCCCTCTAAGAACTCATTTCATACAGGAGTAAGATGCTGTTTTCCACATGTGATGCATAGGTGGAAGGGGAAGATGTGGTATGTTTTGCTGGCGTGTGCTGAATCAGTCCCTTGGAGCCAGGCAGGTATATTGAGAGCTTGTGTGTCTGTGCTTGGTGTGATTTGTATTAAATTTAACATACTTTGATTTCCTGTGTGAGTGTTTGTTGCTCTGACTTAATAGATTACTGGAAGTATTGCCTGGCGTGGTTGAAATGCAGAAATATACTGTATATGGCAATAATGATAACTTACAGAATTTGCACTTTTAATAGGCCTGTCTGTCATACGTCTGAAAACCCTACTGATGCAAGGAAGTGTACTCAAAGGATAGGGATGTTTTGATTGTGGCTTTCCCCCTCCTCAAATTATAAAATAGTTTGCTAAGTAGCGTGGCAGTTCCTTAAACCTGCTCCAGGCTGGAGCTGTGTACATGCATTAGGAAAAAACGTGAAGTTGCCTTCCTTTCCCCCAGACCCTTCCTCCGCTGCACGCACTCCTGCTCCATCGTGCATCCTGTTGCCTTCAGATTCTGTCTTTGAAAACAAACATCGTGAAAACGAGTTGCAAAGTTGCTCTACCTTGTCAGGTCTTCTCGGATCCCGCTGGGAGAGAGAAAGGAATCACACTTGAGAACTTCCCTAACTAGACCTTTTAGCGACACCCAGATCCTTTTCACCACTTGACTGCTGCTGGCGTAACACAAAGCACTTCAAATCCATTCTAGTTCTGCATTCACATCATGAAAATTGCTTGCTAAATTGGAAGCTTTTCACACCAGGGGACTGTACCTTCCTTATTTGACTGGGTGGTGTTTCACACACTGTGAATAAATCACAGAATCACAGAAGGCTGCGGGGTTTGAAGGACCTCTGGAGATCATCCAGTCCAGACCTCCTGACAAAGCAGGTCCACCCAGAGCAGGTTGCACAGGAATGTGGCCAGGCAGGTTTGGAATGTCTCCAGAGATGGAGACTCCACCAGCTCTCTGGGCAGCCTCTTCCAGGGCTCTGCCACCCTCAAAGTCAAGAAGTTTCTCCTCATGTTTAGATGGAACTTCTTATGTTCCAGTTCGTGTCTGTTGCCTCTTGTCCTGTCACTGGGCACCACTGAAAAAAGACAGTCCCCTACTAGAGTAGGTAATTTCTAAAATATTAGGTAAGTTGTAATTGCTAGCGCTGGAGATGGCAGACATTTCTTTGCAATTATAATTTTGTGATGACGGCTAAACATCTATTTCAGCCTAAAAAGAATATTTGCTTCTGTCATTGCTACATAGGTAGAACACAAAATTAAATTATCTTTTGGATCCTGCATTGGATTTGTAAGATTATAAACTGGGAAGAAGTAGTCAGCACACTTGACTAGGATGTCCTCTGAGAAACAGAAAGAAATTCCTAGTAATGATTTTGTGTGCTTTTCATCATTCAGACTACAGTGATGTCCCTGAGTTTGTCTTCTCTTGGTGGGAGAAGTGGAACTGCATCCATTCGTATTAGTTAAAGACCTGTCTCTTGGCTGTGTGTTTTCTGACTCTGTAAGCATATGTATATTAACAGTTGTGATTATGGAGGAGATCTGTGCTAGCCTGCATTAAAAACGAGTCACATGGAAATTGTCTTCCGAATGCTGTGGTGGCCTTCTCTTGTATGGTGATTAGCTTTTCTGAAACCGTTTCCTTGCTTTCTGCATGACTCATTAAGATGGACCACAACTTGCTAACACACAATGGAGGTTAATGCTCACGTTTTCACAGAATTGTCAGAGTTGGAAGGGACCTCTAGAGATCACACAGTCCAACTCTGCAGCCAAAGCAGGATTGCCCAGAGCACAGCACACAGGACTGCATCCAGGCGGGGCTTGAAGGTCTCCAGAGAAGGGGACTCCACACCCTCCCTGGGCAGCCTCTGCCAGGGCTCTGACACCCTCACCCCAAACAAGTTTCTCCTCATATTCCAGTGGAACTTCCCGTATTCCAACTCATGCCTGTTGCCCCTCGTCCTGTCCCTGGGAACCACTGAGAAGAGTCTGGCTCCATCCTCCTTTAACCCACCCTTCAGATCCTTGGGAGCATGAAGAAGGTCTCTCCTCAGCCTTCTCCAGGCTCCAGAGTCCCAGCTCTCTCAGCCTTTCCTCCTCAGGAAGATGCTCCGAGCCTTCCATCACCTTTGTTACCCTTTGTTTTGTATGCGAGGGTGGAAGTTTTCTCCAAGTGTCTTGCTGCATGATGCCATTATGCTTTCCTTGTCATGGCCAGTGGTCACAAATCAAGGTTTTCTCTCCAGCATCCATCGCGAGCTTTGGAGTTAGCTGAGGTGTTGGACTGCAAGTTGCCTTCCCTTTCCCTCTCACAGTGAGAGGTAACAGTCCTCCCAATTGCTTCCCTGTCTTCCCAGTCAAAAGAAAGTGTGTTTAGGTGTATTAGGTGGACTCTGTGGTTTTTATAGGTCTTCATTCTCTCTCTATAGACGTGTGGCCTACAGATGACTTCAGTTTTCATGAAAAGTGTAGAAGAAGCATGATGGGGAAGAGAACAAAACTGTTGAAAACGAGGACTTACTCATCTGAAACTTTCTTCAGTCAAGTTTGTCTGGCAGGAGCTGCTGCTGCTGCTCTTTTTTGTGTTACTGCCAGGAACCTCATGGTCTGGCTGAGGCTTCCAGCATCCATTTCTCCTGCCAGGGATGTGGAGTCATGCCATGGAATGCTGGAAGAAGCCTGTCAGTCAAGCACAGGGTCAGCCAGCTCTGTTTAAGCACTGTGGGTGGCTTAATACCAAACCTTCACCAGGATGAGACTACTTCTGGGGCTTATTCTGCTGAGGAGGTGGGAAATGCCATCACCCTGAGCACGGGAGCAAAAAGGCACCCAAGGTCTGGGTTTCATTTGGCTGTCGAGGTGGATTAACAGCTCGTTGCTGCCAACAAGTCTCACTGCTTCTTCCCACTCCAAGTCCTTGTTGTGCCACCTCTGGGTGAAAAAAAAAAAGAAAAAAAAAAGGCAGATGACCAAAAATACTTTATTTTGCTGGTTGGTTGAGGCAGTGTGAGATGTCAGGGGAGAAACGGTGAGGACTTTGCATCCACTTAAGCTCTACCAGGGGGAAAACCAACCCGAAATGAGTGTCTGACTATTCTTAATAACCAGCATGCTTTAATTATGTTTATTCCTGGTGCCTGTAACATCTACCGAATGTAGACAGTATCGCTTGGCTTCTCAATCACGTTGTTTAGTCTTCCAAGGCGCTTCCTGCAACCCAGTCTTATTTATAGATCGTCCATTGTCTTATTTACTGCCTCCTGCTTCACTTAATGGTGACGTGTGATCCTGCCGGCATCAGAACTGCCACTGGCAGAGGGAAATTGCTGGAGTGTTAGAAGTTCTGAAGTTGCTTTTATAGCCTGTGTTGAGAACACCGTGTGGAACATTGCGGGGCGTGCCAACGTGGGGGGACTGGGCCTCGTTGGAGTAGACCAGAGGGCAGGCGAGAAAAAAGGAAAGGTAAAGTCATCTATACACGACAGCTGGATGAATTCGTTCCAAACCTTTGTGCTAAAGGGATGGTTTAGTGGTTTTTTCTTCAGGGTGATGTGGGTTTTTGCTTCTGCTGCGATTGGG
Organism: Thinocorus orbignyianus; assembly: GCA_013400375.1. Taxonomy (NCBI): domain Eukaryota; kingdom Metazoa; phylum Chordata; class Aves; order Ciconiiformes; family Thinocoridae; genus Thinocorus; species Thinocorus orbignyianus. The sequence continues at coordinate 88,620 of VXBW01006817.1, forward strand.
GGAGGGCTCTTAGACTGGGTGAGTTGAAGCAGCAGCTGACAGTGGTCAGAGCCTTTCTATTTTTTTTTCTTTCTTTTTTCCCCCCCCCTGTACCTGTTCGTGGCTTTTGGATGACCGGTGCCTGTTCTCTCAGCTCATCCCTTTGCCTTAGCTCTTTCAAAGGCTATCTATGCAAGCATGTGTCCATGCTTTCACCACTTCCTTCTCTTTTCTGCCAAGAAGAAGCGAGACTGTGCCTCTGGGGGGGATTTCTGCGGCTTCTCTCATTTTGTTCGGGTATGTGATGGTGTTTTGCTGGGTCTCAGCAGGCTGAGACCACGCCACTGTGGGCAAGAAGGACTTGGCAAAGCCAAGCCAGGGAGCAGACAGCCTGGTTGCCCTGTCTGAGAACTGCAGAACTTTGCTGCTTCAGTGGGGTGGTCCTGCTGCCACCAGGCTGGGAGAGGGGGGCTGGTGCTGGAGGTGGGTTTGCAAGCTCGGAAGGGCACTGCATTTGCTTCAGAAATGTTTGTCCTTACTGCAAGGTTACAAACTTTGAGCCCTAAGTGACAGAACGGATATTCTGCAAAAGCCTGAGGATTTGATTTCCCCCGCCGTATTCCTTTCCTTTCCTTTCCTTTCCTTCCCCCAGATTCACAGCCTGTGCTGTGAGAACCTATTGATATTCATATTCTTGCAGGACTGTGACGTTTTATATAGCTGATTACATCACTGTTAATGTATACTGTATCCCTGTGTATTCCCGTGTCTGAGATGTACCATAAAGAAGTATTTATACGTGAATATCTCTGGATCCATTAGGTGAGGATGTGTGTGTGTGTGTATGTATATGTGGAAACTGCTGTGTGTTCTGCCTTCCTCCTGACATCCTGGTTGCTATAGTGCAGTGATCTATTTGTGAACACCCAGAAGATCATTGCTATAGTTAAAAGAAAACCCTCTGTTTCCTGACCATAACTTCCTGGGCAATCTCTTCTCCTGGAGTGTGCCAGCTTTTAACCCATTTGGTCACGTTCTGGGGGGGGACTCCAGGGGTGAAATCGTACAGGGAGCTTACACTAATTGTCGCTCCCCTCTCTTTCCCCCCCCTCCTCCCAGCATCTTTTCAAATAGTTTCTGTATTTAAAATCTAATGCATGTCTGTTATTCACTGTACATTTTGGTGCTTCAGCCATCTTTCGAGCAGGCTGTGGAGCTGCGTGGCGGATTGTGGCGTTGTGTCCTGTGGTGGCTGCTGTAATATGTGCTGTTCTTCTGCTCTTCCACGTACACACACGTTTCTCAGCCACCAGCCCGGCCAGGCAAAACGCAGGGAGACCAAGAAGAGGAAGGGCAGCACTGGAGTTGTAGCTGAACTGCTGTATGATGATTTTTTATTTTACTTTTATTCCTCTCTCCCCGTCCCCGCTTCTCCCTGCAGGTGTGAATGAGAAGAGACTCTTCTGCAGCATTTAGTGTCCAGTTGTACAGGCTCTGAAGAACAGCAGTGTCGCAATGCCCCCTCCTGCTGATATAGTGAAGGTGGCGATCGAATGGCCAGGTGCCTTCCCCAAATTAATGGAAATAGATCAAGTAAGTGCCCGACTTCGTGTGCTCGGCCGGCCCGGCGTGTAAATAAGTTCTTCTCTGCACGTGTGTGTCTCTGTATTTGTGTTTACTGAGAGGCACATGTATGTTTCTGTGGTTGTGTGTGTGATAAGAAGGTGTTTCTTGCAATGGGTGTAACCCTTTTCCTCTTTTACTGCTTAACCTTCTTGGCATGTTTAGCTGTTTTGTTTTGTTTGGGTTTTTTTTTTTCTCTTATTTGCTTTTTCCTTTTAACCAGCTGCTTAAATAAGGCATTTACTGCTTGTGTGACCCACTTAACACTTTTGAGCCTCACTTTGTTCAACTGTAAAATTGCGGTAATGTTGTTACCTCTGGCTGGAAAGTCTTCAGATTTTCAGTCGGTGCTTTGCATTTGGAGTAGGATCATACGGAGGGACTGCAGCAAGTGCAGATTTTTGGATCTCTTAGCTGTTTCATCCAGGAATCTCAGGGCTTGTCTTGTTTAGCTGGTTATTTCTTACGCAATGGCCTCACAGACTGATCGTGGTCAGAAGCTAAAAAATTCCGAATTATGGACTAAAGATTCTTGCTAGGAAATTTGGGAAAGAGGGAGGAGGGGAGAACAAACCAAATCAAGTTATACAAGTGCTGTGTTTTATGTTCTGGACTTCTCTGAGGTTGTTTTTGTGGCACGTATGTCAATATTAAAAGCAATGTCTTTAATATTTAACAGCTTACCCATAACGTTTGGAAATCATACAGCATATTACCTGTTCAGAATAATTAGTATTTCTGTAAATAGTTCTCAGAGTGAGCGAAAGCATTTCATAACATGCTTTAGACCCTGGCGTATCTGGGGACCAAGTACATCCTAAAGCTCTACAGGAGAGGAGAAAATTTGACTCGGTGCTGAATATGTTTTACTGAAACAGGATCCTAATTTCTCCCTGCAGTGCAATCAGTTTCACTTCTAGTTAACCCTTCTGTGGCATATACCTGGGAAATTCCTGCGTGAACTTTGGAGAAAAGCAGAACCAGAGGGCGGCTGGAATAACAACACTATTGATTTTTTAGGAGCTGTGAAAACCCCTTTAGAGGAGAAGGGGAGTTCCCAAGTGGGTAGCGCTTTGTAGTTTGATTTCCAGACCTGCCGAGCTTCTCCCATTTTCCATTTCCTGAAATTTTTTAGTAACCATGTATCTACAGATACGAATCTCTTGCCTTCTGGGGTGAAGGATGTTTTACTTTCTTCTTCTTACATAACAAATGGTAGACACGGTGCACGCTGTGTTCAGGGAGGGATGCGTATTAGTCATGATGAACAACAGCTTTTTGCTACCAAGTGCAGTGGGGACAAAACCGAAGAAACACTCTGCAGTCTCTTTCCAAGCAGCAGTAAAATAATATCAAAATGATCCTGTTTAATTTACTAAACAGCTTAAAGTAACTCCAAAAAACAACCTCTCATACCTTATCTGAAATGTTAGCTTACTGTCCCAGATCCGTGTTTATACTTTTATTATAGAAGATTTAGAGGGGACAAGAAAGATCAATGCTGGCTTATGTTGGATAGAACTCTTCCAGCCCAGCCTGCCAAGTTGTCTGCAAGCTTCCTCGTGCCACTTTGTGGGGAGGAGGAGGAGGAAAGAAGAGTGGAAAATAAGATTGAATAGGAGAAGGCTAACAGCAACCCACTTCTGGTTGAGGGGGAAATGGAGGAATGGAGCTTGAGGGTTTCATCCCTCACCTTTCTGACATGGAAGATACAGGTGTGGTGACAAGATGAAGTGGGATCCCTTCCTAATATCCATCCACACAAACCCTGTCTTTTTCAGGGATGGGAGCAACGTGGCAGTGAGCCCCGAGAACATTCAGGGCGATATGTGCTTTTAACTGCACAGCTCTGCCTTGGGTTCGCTTAATCCTAACCTTTACCTACTCTCTTTCCTTTAAAACATCCCTTTAGTTGAGGAGCTGTAGCTCCTGTAGAGGAGATGATTCATGCCTCCGGTGGCTAGCTGTCAGAGAGGATAAAGGGGAAGAGGGGAAAGGAACGTAGAAAAATGACTTGCCCATTGACCAAACACTGCAGTCAGTGCCTGTCTCCCAGGAGGGTTCTGCTCATTCAGACACCGTTTGAGATCTATCCAGAAAATCCTAAAAACTTTGCCTTACCCCTTTCCTCCCTCTCTGGTCCCTTACCAGCAAGACCAGTACTTAAAAGAACAGCACTGTATTATTGTTTTAAAAAGAACAACAAAAAAAGCCCCCTCACTGTAGCATGGCGCAAGTTCTTTATCTTTCAGGATATTGAGAATGTTCCAAATACTGAAGTACAGATATCCATGTGAAAGATCAAAGGGAAATGTCAAATGTTTGGGGTTGTTTTGGTTGCTTGCTGTATGCGCTTGGTAGCATTTATTTCTATTCAGTTGCACAGCATCCCGTGTGTTTATGCATGTTTTACTTTGCAATGAAGAGGAGGCAGTATTTTCAAAACAAGGAAATCTCATTGCGAAGCCATGGTGATTGACAGGGGTGTACTGGAATGTTTTGGGCTGAAAAAGAGCTCATTTTTTCCACCAAATGTCATTAAACTTTACATTTAAAACCTCTCTTTCAGGCTTATGGCTACTGAAAACCTGGACCTTGTGGAGCATAGAGATTTTTCTAGTTGATGTTTCCCACGACATTTCTGTAGGTTTCTCAGGGTTCATCAATGGCAATTTTAACTTTAATCATACCAAATTAGTCTCACTGAGTTAGGGATGATCTTTGCCTGCACAATTAATATGTAATTGTGGACTGCAAAGATGATGAGGGGCCTGGAGCATTTCTTTGATGAGGAAAGGCTGAGGGACTTGGGTCTTCTTAGTTTGGAGAAGAGAAGACTGAGGGGGGATCTGATCAACGCCTATAAATACTTCAAGGGTGGGTGTCAAGAGGATGGGGCCAGGCTTTTTCCAGTGGTGCCCAGTGACAGGACAAAAGGGAATGGGCACAAACTTGACCATAAGAGGTTCCATCTAAGCATGAGGAGGAACTTCTTTTCCTTTGAGGGTGGCAGAGCCCTGGCAGAGGCTGCCTAGATAGGTGCTGGAGTCTCCATCTCTGGAGACATTCCAAACCCACCTGGCCACGTGCCTGTGTAACCTGCTCTGAGTGGACCTGCTTTGGCTGGGGATTGGACTAGATGATCTCCAGAGGTCCCTTCCAACCCCATAGCTTTCTGTGTCATCAGGTGTTTTCCTCTGTGCCTAACCTTTCTTCTCGTTCATTGAGATGTAATATTTAGTGTCAGGGTTCTACAATTTTGTGGGTTTTTTTTTTCTTTTTTTTTTTTTTTTTCTGGAGAGTTGCTGTAAACAAGGAGGGCAAAACTGCCTTTTGCCTTCACTGCCCTCTCTCTTACCAGGAGGGGACTAATTAAGTTGCAATAAACCTGGCAGCTGTCTGTTGCTTTAAAATCAGCTTTAGCACATACAGGCATGTGCATGCTAATGTACTTTTCTGCTTTCTCCTTGAGGGAAGGATTTGACTGTATTCAGTTACTCTTTTTCAGAATACTTTATTTTTTTCATTTGACTTCCCCCCGTTTCTATCGTTTTCCTCAATTATAAATTTGAAAAAAACCAACTTCTAGACTCTTCCTCTCTGCACAAATCCCTAGTGGCAATATTAGTACTGTGGTCAAAATTAATTTTTAATGAAGAGATTTGATTATGACTTTAAGAACCAGGTATAGAGATGATCTTCCCCTTTTAAGTCTTCCTGCCACAGAATCACAGAATGATGTGGGGTTGGAAGGGACCTCTGGAGATCAGCTAGTCCAACCCCCTGCCAAAGCAAGTCCACCCACATCAGGTCCCACAGGAACATGTCCAGGCAGGGTTTGGAATGCCTCCAGAGAGGGAGACTCCACCACCTCTCTGAGCAGCCTCTTCCAGGGCTCTGCCACCCTCAAAGTGAAGAAGTTCCTCCTCGTGTTGAGATGGAACTTCTAATGTTCAAGTTCATGCCCATTTCCTCTTCTCCTGTCGTGTAAGGGGAGGAATAGAAAAGGGTTGGTGTCTGAATTTGCTTTGGGATCTTTTTGTGGACTTTTTAGAAGTGCAGTTTGGGAACGAAATGAATTGTAGATGCCGAGTGCCTGTTACCTTCTCCCAGTCTTCTGACTGAATGTTCTGGCATACGTTGAGAGTAAAGGCTCTGTAGAGGTGAACCAGGACGCTGGCTGCTCTCTCCTCTCTTCTCTTTATTTGTCCCAGAAATAGCCATTTCATAAGGCAGTGTTATTTCTTGTGTTCAGATGAAAATTTTCATGCTTTAATTTATGCCCATTATGTATAGCTCATTCTCAACTTTTCGGTCTTTTTTTACAGCACGGATTATTTTAGGTAGTGCTGGGTTTAGGTTACCTGGATACTTGTTTCCGTGGATTTACAGCTTCAGTGTTGCTGCTGTAGGGGAAGCAGCTTCCAGGAGAGGTACAAAATGGATATTTGGGAACAATGATTATTTTCACTTATCCCATGCAAACCCACTCTCATATATTAACACAATCTGTACTAAAACCAGATTTCTCCACACTCCAGGATGGACTCTCTCACCCTTGGAGGTAAACGTTATTCCTGTAGAAGGGAACGGTTTGTAATTAAACTTGCCTGTACAGTCTTTTCCTACAGGTTTACTTTTATCTATGAGATCATTAAATACAGATTAAATTAGCAGATGTGAATCTTTTGTGTTAGACAAAAAAAAGTATGAAAAATAAAAATAAAAGGCTCTGTTTACTTTTCAAAGCACACATCTGCAAAATTTACAAAATTTACAGGAGCACTGCTGAATAACAGTTTCATGTTGATACAGTACAGTGCAGCACATGGGAGGAATCATGGGCTGCTTTACATGAGTGCTTTCTCTAAGGCTTAGATTTAGTCAGGAAATTTGTTTGCAAATTTTGTTCAGTCTGGAGAAGAGAAGGCTCTGGGGAGACCTTAGAGCAGCCTTCCAGGATCTGAAGGGAGCTCCAGGAGAGCTGGAGAGGGACTCTTGGTCAGGAAGTCTAGTGACAGGACGAGGGGTAATGGTTTTAAATTGGAAGAGGGGAGATTTGGATGTGATCTCATGAAGAAATTCTTTGCTGTGAGGGTGGTGAGGCACTGGAAGAGGTTGCCCAGAGAAGCTGTGGCTGCCCCATTCCTGGAGGGGTTCAAGGCCAGGCTGGATGGGGCTTTGAGCAACCTGGTGTGGTGGGAGGTGTCCCTGCCCATGGCAGTGGGGTTGGAACTTGATGATCTTGAAGGTCCCTTCCAACTCTTGACCATTCTGTGATTCTGAATTTATAAGAGTGCCTTCAAGTTTTCTCTTTTGCCTGTGTATGCTATAAAAGTCTTTTAAATTGTTTTTTTTTTTTTTTTTTTTTTCAGAGAAGTCATTGTGCTTTATTGAATATTAAATAGAAAAAAGAAAGATTTTTTTTGTTGTTTTTAAAGGGAACTTTCAAATAATTTGGGGTTTCAGACCTAAATCTGGACCTTGAGGGATTGTTAATTGATTTAGCGAAGTGTTTCTCGAACTGGGGAGAAAAGTAGTTCAGAAGGGATTGTGAGGTGCTTAATTAGAGGAAAGAAAGTAGCACGTGGCTTCTGCCATGTGTGTGTGGACTAAGAATAGCTGTAGTTTCTGTGAGTGCTGTCACTAGTAATAGCAGTGTACTGCTGCCATCCTAGCATCCTCAACGTATGTGGTATTCCTTAGCACCAGCATCATTCAGGTGGTGAAGAAGAGAGAGCTATCGATGTCTCACTGTACCATGAAGTGTCACTCCCTGTTCTTTCTACTAACTCCCTCAGAATCTAGGGGTTTAGTTGGGAGAGGATGAAGGAAGAGAGAGTCTCTTATCTCCTTCCCACAAACCTGCAAAATTATAGGAACTCTTCTCCAAAAAGTATAATCATACTGCAGTAGTTGGAGCTACCGATGCTTCTGGGGATGAATATTGTGAAGATTTCTGATGTTATTGCACATTGTGAGCTTAAAGTAGTTAAGGGAAGTGTCAGTGCCTTTAACAGCTGACAAGATCTCTGTTTCTTGAAGACAGCGGACTAGGAGGCAGCTCAAGGTGGGTGTGGGGAATAAATCTTAGACCAGTTCATGAAAGTGTTCCCTGCCTGGTGTTGCTAGAAGCAGCAGCAGCCCCTTTCCATCAGGTCAGATAAAGGAGTTGGTGGTTGAGGCTGGCTGCAGCAGCTGTATCTCAGCTGTGCTGAAGGGAGGACCTTGGTGGCTGCTGCTGGGAAACCTACCAAGACACATGAGCCAAAAGTTGTCTACCTTCTCCAGAAAGACTGAAAAACACTTGTCTGGCTTAAACCACTTAGCTAAAGGTAGGGCTTCCAAGTGTAAACGACATGAAAGGATCAATCTGGTGAGGAAACTAGAATGGGAAATCTGAGTCTTCTGTTCTGCAGGTTACTTTAGAAATGCTACAAGATACTGCACCAATAGCAAGGGCAGGTGCTCAAGAAGCCTGAAGTTAATCTGTGTGCATCTTAGCATGCAAACCCCTGAGGCTTGACCTGAGACACATGGAGGTGAACACAGAAGTGGTGAGTAGGCATTAGCCAGCTTCTCAGACACTTGTACTGACCAGTCAGTTCAGATAAAGCTTTACCAGGTGTGTAAATTGATGTCAGCTCTAGTGCTGTCTGTGTTCGGTGTCAATGGCAGGATTCTCCCCGTGTGTTCAGATCACTAAGTCACAAGGCCATAATTCCCAGTTATTGTTTCCTACTGGATTTCAAATATCAATTTAATATCTACCCTAAGAAAATACTTCTATATGAACTGGTATGTTCAGTGCAGGTGGCTGTGATGTTTTGGCTAAAGGGGTTATCTCCTGTAGGGAGGGTAAGATTTACTTTGATCGGTGTTATTTCATGCATTAAAGCTACAGCTTGATCTTCTTAGAGCTTTAAATGAACATCTCAGCACACTTTAATTTTACTGCTGTAGGGAAATACAGGGAGGCAAACCCCAAAAACTGAAGTGCAGTAGCACAAAATAGGAATTTTGATGAATGAACAACTTTGAAATATTTTTTTTGACTGTCTGTAAAGAATTGTTAGAAGTACATGGACAAATAGGGTGAACTTTCAGAACTGTAAGTGCAGCAAAGATACTATGTGCATTTCCATAAGCATAGTCATAGAATTATAGAATGGTTAAAGTTGGAAGGGACCTTAAAGGTCACCCAGTTCCAACCCGCTGCCATGGGCGGGGACACCTCCCACCAGACCAGATTGCTCCAAGCCCCATCCAGCCGGGCCTTGAACCCCTCCAGGGATGGGGCAGCCACAGCTTCTCCGGTCAACTTCTTCCAGTGCCTCACCACCCTCACAGCAAAGAATTTCTTCCTGATATCTCATCTAAATCTCCCCTCTTCCAATTTAAAACCATTACCCCTCATCCTATCGCTCCACTCCCTGACAATTTTATTTCTTTAAAATAAGACCCTCGAGTCCATTCTCTTTGACATCAGACAAATATTTACAGCCAGGGGGAAAGAAGAAAACCTAAAATTGTCTTTGAGTGGCCTGCTGAGTGGTTTTACTCTGCAGAGAACCATCTTTCATGGTTCAAAAATTAAAAAAAAATGTCAAATAGCTCTGTTTTGTGTGTCTTCTGGTACTGCTACGTTTCTATACATGTCCTGTTACTAGTGTTGAAGAGTAGACAAGTCCGTGACAGGAGCAGCAGTGCCAAGGACTTCTGGACAGGGCTGTGAGCTGGCGAGGAAGGGGGGCTGTGGGAGCTGGTCGCTTGCCCTCCTGTCCCTCCCGCAGCAAATAAGTGTTTTGTTTTTGTAGAGGGCTGGCTGTGTGCAGGCAGGGAGAGGCTGTGTGCAGGCAGGGAGAGGCTGTGTGCAGGCAGGGAGGCTGTGTGCTGCCCGTGCTGCCTGCCACAGCCTTCCCACAGCCCACGCTGGCCAGACCCCAGCAGAGCGGCTGGGGAGGAGGATGGGGAATGTGTGTGTGGGGTCCTCTCAGCCCTTTCTGTAGCCACATCCCCCCTGCAGCTGCGAACAGGGGGCTGGTGGCAATTCATCCCCTTCCTAAGGGAGGGGAAGGAATTCTGTCTGGAGACTGAACGTGTAGGGGGAGTGCAGCCCAGGGGATGATTAGGCGCAGCAGCTTATTGGGATTGCAGTGGTATTTATTTTACATTTAATGATTTGTAAAGCTCACTCTAGGGCTATTCAATTCCCAAGTGCAGACTTCCTATCCCAGAAGGGTTCCACTTTTTCCATCCTGTGGCTGATAAGTGAGTTGTACCCTCGTCCAAGTAGTATGTACTACTTCAGTGCAGTAGCAATAGTACTACAGGAGGATAGAGCAGTACTGTGAAAGGCTGGCTGTATTCAGTTTTTACTGCTGCAGACCCATTTAATTTTTCTTTAATTGTCCTTCCATTTTTTAATTGATTTGTTACGTAGGGGTGTGTTGGTTTTTTTTTCTTTTTCTTTCAGACCATTGAGTCCAACCGTTGACCAAACTCTGATAAAAACCATCACTAATCCATGTCTCTAAGCACTAGGTCAACCAGGCTTTTAAATCCCTCCAGGGATAGGGCCTCAACCCCTCCCCTGGGCAGCCCATTCCAAGGCTTCAGAACCCTTTCCGGGGAAACATTTTTCCTGATCTCCAATCTGAACCTCTCCTGGTGCAACTTGAGGCAGTTTCCTCTTGTCCCATGGCCTGTGACTTGGGAGAAGAGACTGACC
>VXBW01006817.1:99602-116707 GCA_013400375.1 Thinocorus orbignyianus
CGCCTCTCTACAGCCTCCTTTCAGGTAGTTGTAGAGAGCAATAAGGTCTCCCCTCAGTCTCCTCTTCCTCAGACTGAACAACCCCAGCTCCCTCAGCCTCTCCTCATAAGACCTGTGCTCCAGATCCCTCACCAGCTTTGTTGCCCTTCTCTGGACCTGCTCCAGCACCTCAATGTCTTTCTTGTGGTAGGGGGCCCAAAACTGGACACAGTACTCGAGGTGGGGTCTCACCAGTGCCGAGTACAGGGGGACGATCTCCTCTCGGGTCCTACTCACCACACTGTTCTTGATACAGGCCAGGATGCTGGTGGCCTTCTTGGCCTTCCTAAGGCTTTTTCCTCAAGAGCTGGTCTCCAGGAGGTCAGCCCCCAACCTGTCCTGATGCAGGGGTTTATTTCTCCCCAGATGCAGAACCATGCTCTTGCCCTGGTTGAATTTCATCAGGTTCCTGTCCACCCAAAAGCATCCACACATAAATGATGCAGAAGGGACCCCTTGGCTGCTGCAGCAGGGGATGGTTTCACACCTCCTGCCTTGTCTCCTGCGTTGCCTGTATTTGTTGATTGTTCAGGCGCAGAGCAAGTCAAGATGAGGTGATGCAGATGAAAACTACGTCTTTCCTTTTTACTGGGCCAGATTTTGTTTTGATCACATACCCTGATGTGGCTCTTTTGGGCGTTCATCTGAAAATAGTAACAGTAGTGAAAGAGGAAGGACGGAAACCAAGGACTGAGATGGTATGGCGAGGGGGACAGGATCCTTTCAGCAGATGCTTTCATTCATGTTTGATTTAAATGAGCTAGTGTTACGCTGTTCTTTGTTTATAGACTGGCTTAGTTGACTTGGCTGTTGTAATAGCAAATCCTTCCCTTGATCTGACCTGTTGAGGGTTCCCCTCTCCAGTTTTCTGTCTCTGCAATGACACAGCTTAGAAAAATCCAAACAAAAACCACTTCTCCCTCCCCATCGTGTACCCTGCTACTGAGTTTAATTCCCAGTGTAATCATTTTTCTGTAGACACTAAAGGGAGAGTGATTGTTTTGGCAACAATGTTCGTTTGTATGGGTTGTTATAGGGTGGGTTTTGGGGTTTTTGTTTTGTTTCCTTTTAAGAATTTAGTGAACTGAGATTATTGGAATTTAATGGGGTGCTGTGTGCATGTGTCCTAAGGCCTTTCAGGTGATTTAGGGAATTCTGACGAACCAACAGGTCTATGGGATGTTGTGTGGTCACCCAGTATTGGAGAAAAAAGGCTCGGTAGTCACCCAAAAGTGAAATTTGGTCTCTCTGCTGTGTTACTTCCTGTGTGTTTCAGGTTGTAAAGATGCATTTTCTTTAATCCGGAAATCTTCTAAAAACTCTTCTGTGTGTACCCTGTGTTTTTAACAACGTTCAAGAGCCGTTGCAACATCACCAGACCAGACTGTTCCTTCTATTTTGGGACTCGAAGCTGAGCTGTTTTCAGTCAGCCCAAACGCTTCTGCTTGCAGATGTAGAGAATAAAGCAGAATGGATACATCTGGGATCTGAACACCTTCCAGCTGGTGTTTTATCAAGGGGGGAACCTGCCTTATGTGGGTACTCAGGGGAGAAGATTACTGTCATATGGCCATATGTGAAAGGGACAAAAGAAGGTTTAAAAATATTGAATGTCATCTTTCTTCACATGCTATTCCAGGGAAAAAAGCTCATGTCGCTATCGAAATCTTCGGTTTCTGTTGGGTAACAAGATGCAGTGTACACAAAAGAGCCTTTGATTTCTCAGTCGAGAAGCTGAGTTAATGCTGTATGGGCTAACGTTGACAAAAAGGCCTGATAATGTCATCAAGCATATGTGTAGAATTGCTGCTGTTGGAGATTATCAGACTAAAACAGCAGAAATTTTTTGGGTCCTATCAAGCTTGATGATAAATAAAAAAATTAGCTACTACTAACTTGTTTGGTTCTTTGCAGTCAGTGGTTTTGGAATCGTGTTTGAAGAGTTCAGGGCTGTTCCAATTTGGTGATTATTTATTTATTTTTCTCTCTCTTTTTTTTTTTCCTCAACCAGAAAAAGCCACTGTCCTCAATAATAAAAGAAGTCTGCGATGGGTAAGTTCTACTGTATAGTACATACCAGATACCATAGTTATTGAGTCATTAAGTTATTAAACCAACTAGGAAATAATTTTTTTCTGGAGAAGATGCTCAGAGGGCTGGAGCACCTCTGCTGTGAAGACAGGCTGAGAGAGCTGGGGCTGTTCAGCCTGGAGAAGAAAAGGCTACAGGGAGACCTTAGAGAAGCCTTCCAGGATCTGAAGGGAGCTCGGGGAGAGATGGGGAGGGATTCTTTGTCAGGGGGTGGGGTGATAGGACAAGGGGTAGCGGTTTTAAATTGGAAGAGGGGAGACTGAGATTAGATATCTGGAAGAAATTCTTTGCTGCGAGGGTGGTGAGGCACTGGAACAGGTTTCCCAGAGAAGCTGTGGCTGCCCCATCCCTGGAGGGGTTCAAGGCCAGGCTGGATGGGGCTTGGAGCACCCTGGTCTGGTGGGAGGTGTCCCTGCCCATGGCAAAGGGGTTTGGAACTGGATGATCTTGAAGGTCCCTTCCAACTCTAACCATTCTATGACTCTGTGATCCCATGTGAGTAGTCACTGGCTTCTTAAATCCTGTAGTTGTTTTTTCAGATGTTGAATTTGCAGTGTATTTTGAGTAAATTCCTTGTGAGATGAGGTGCCTGACAAAGCAGCTCTGTCATGTGGGGTGGCTGTCATTTAGGCTCCTTGTTGCCTTTCTGCAGAGGTGTGTTTTACCCCCTCTCTTTATGCTTGCAGGCCCTGCCATTCAGGGGTTAAGGAACTGATGTACTACCCATGGCTTTGATTTTTGAGTACTGGGTCTAGTGGCTAAAGTGAGCTGGTCCAGTTGATGTGACTGCTCATGTGAAGTGGAAGTGTTAATCACAGTATGAAGTAACAATTGGCTAAAATATCTTGCTTTCATTTTAGTATGTTAGAATTCGGGGACAAAAATGCTGTTTTAAGGAAGTGCTACCACATGAGAAATTAGTTGATATTCATCAAATTCCTGCTGAGTTAAAAAGGTGGTATTTTGTATGTAAGGTAATATATCAACTTAACAGTATATGTGTTGGCTGTTGTAGAAACTACCATAAAATCCTGGTACTCTACTATTTTTGTCTGATTCAGTGATCTTGGTTACTGCAACCAAAAATTACACTTGCTGTTTTTTACAGATCTGGAATGAATCTCAGATCATTATCAACTTTTTTGGGGAGCTCTGAAGTGTCGTTGTAGCGACAAAGTAGTTTCTCTTCTTTCTGCCGCCCTCAGCCTTCTTTTTATCTTTGCCTTTCAGGGAATGTGTTTGTTAATATAATTTATTTCTCAGCCGTGGTCAAGTTTAGGTCCTTGTTTCGGGTGTGCAGAGGGAAAAGTCTCGCATTTGTACTGAAATTTTCCACCTGTAAGGATGCTTTTATTATGCAACTTCAGAACTCACCATTGAAAGCTATGGAAAAAGTGGAAGAAATACATGGGAATGACAATTACTTGTTTGATCACAGCAAAATTATGTCAAATGTACTTTTTGAGTGGTTTTTGAGGTGCAATTTTGTGATTCAATTTATTTTCCTGTTTCTAAGGTGGTCTCTTGCAAATCACGATCAATTTGCGCTGCAGCATGCTGATAGTTCTAATTTCTACATCACGGAGAAGGTAGGTAAATCATTCAGCTTTCCTGCACAGTCTGTCAAAATGTTTGCCATTGATTTAATTGATTTTAAATTAAAATATCAGAGAACATAGAATATTTCCTGTCATGTGATGCCAATGAGAGGAGAGGTGCTGGGAGACTTGGTTTCATGGGTTTGCGCTGATTTCTTCTGTTTGGAAAGACACCTTCAAAGTTTGAATGTGCCAAAGCCTTGCTGTCTGTTGAATTAGAGGCTTCAGCACTGAACCCCTTCAGCTTTGATATTTCTGCCTGGTTAGTGTTCTGATGGGGGTTGGTGTGCAGGAAATTGAAATATCAAGGTATATCTCAATTTCCTTGGATATCTCAATATCCAAGTAAATTGAGATATCGAGGTGGTGGAGCGAGTGCAAAGCAGGGCAATGAAGCTGGTGAAGGGCCTGGAAAACAAACCATATGAAGAGTGATTGAAGGAGCTGGGATTTTTTAGTTTGAGGAGGAGGAGGCTGAGGGGATACCTCATCACTCTCTACAGTTACTTGAAAGGACACTTTAGAGAGGTTGGTGCTGGTTTCTTCTGGCAGGTAGTAAGTGATAGAACGAGAGGGAATGGCTTCAGTCTCCAGTAGAGTAGGTTTAGATTTGAACATTAGGAAAGAATTTTTCCCAGAAAGAGTGGTCAGAGACTGGAATAGACTGCCCAGGGAGGTGGTTGAGTCTCCATCCTTGAATGTGTTTCAGAGTCATTGAGATGTGGTGTTGGGGGGCATATGTTGGAGGGGAGAACTTTGTAGAGTAGGGTTGATGGTTGAACTTGATGATCCCAAGGGTCTTTTCCAACCTGAATGATTCTATGATTCTATGTAAAATATGAAGGGCTCTTTGAAGTCTGAGGAGACCTTCAGCACGTGTCACTTCCCTTTTTGCCTGATCAGGTAGAAATAAGTTTCGGTGACCGTGTAATATTTGCTGCTCCTTCCTGCCTGCACTCCTGTCCTTTTCCACTTCTTTACATTGTGTCGGCTTATTTTTTTTTTAAGTCCCTAGATAGCATGGCGATAGGTGATTCATGAAGTGATGCAATGATTTTGGCATTAGAGTCATTAAACGACTGTAGCTGTAATAAAAATGGAATGTCTAGTCTAAATATGCTCCTCTGAATGAGACTGAGTAGTATATTCCTTCTGAGCTTTGCTGAAAGAATTACTGAAATTATGGGGTGGGAAAAAGAGAAGTTTGGAAGAGCATTGGTGCTGTGGAGGTACGATGGCTGAGCAATGGGAAAAGAGCATGGATGGGGCTTGGAACAACCTGGTCTGGTGGGAGTGTTCCTGCTCATGGCAGGGGGTTTGGAACTGGGTGATCTTTGAGGTCCCTTCCAACTCTAACCATTCTACTATTCAAAATCTGCTGAAGTCGGTATGCAGATACACTAATCTCGGTAGCTTTTGAGCTAAATAGACCTGAGCTCAGCTGCACAGAGCTGTGGGTGACTCTTGCTTACCTTGATACCGCTTTGGTTTGATTTGCTCAGAAGCAAAAGGGCCTTTTGGTTTTGTTTTGCATTTTAAAGTTGTTTAGGATCTGCTAAATACAGCTGAGACTAGTTAGCTCGGGGAACTAACTTTTCTCCTGCTGCAATTCTTGCACACACACATACACACCCCTCAAGAAATAAAGGCAATTTAGGCAGAGTTAAGCATTTAGACTAAATTTAGCAAGACAGTTAGAGCAGTTTGCTCATAAGATAGTGCTTTTTTTTTGCATTTTTTCTGTTTTTCATTTAACTGTTTGTCACCCCAGACAACCTTTTCAACCTGTCGCGGTTTCTTTTGGAATCTCCCCTCTTTTTTCACTTGTGTGGGTTTTGTTTTATTTTATTTTCCCCCTCTCCTTTCTTTTCAAGTTTCAATTGACAAGACACTTCAAAGGCCACCCCAAGGAAAACTGTTGAAGTAATTACTGGATGCTGTGTTTTGCCTCCGCCCAAACTAAATAGTTGAGGCTGTGGTGCTAATTGCCCTTAATTGTGATACAGTAAGTCAGATACAATTGAATTTGCCTGTTGGCATTTAAACTGTGATTGTACGGTGAATATTTCCAAGAAGCTGGGATTGTGCCAACACTTGAGCTCCTGGAAGAAATTTTCCCTGATAGACTTGGAGAAATCTTCCAGGCTTTGCCTCCACCTTTGGTGGGGTAGGATCCTGCAGCTTTGGAGGAACGTTTTCTTTTCCTCCTGAAAGGAAGTCTGAAGGCTTTTGGCCAACTTTTAACTTGCAATGAGGATGGAAAATGATGGTCTTCTAGAACATTTTGCAGAGAGGACTTGGAGTTTGTTTATTCCCTACTGAAAATATGCAGTGTCTGACTCTGAGTCACATAAAAAAAAAGAAAAAAAAAAGAAGAGCTGTAAATGCCACTAGTATTACTCACATGTCTGTGACTTTTATTAGATATTGTTTATCGCTGGTTATTGGATAGTGGCTATAAAGAGAGGTTTATATAGGCCGTCACCCCTTCTGCAGACTCTTCCTCGTTATTCTGTGGTAGGAAGCTGTTGCTTTCTGAATTAAAACACTAAAAATGCCAGGCCTGAGGAGAAACACACTCACTTGGAAGCTACAGTCCTAATTGTTCAACTTCACGTCGCTGTCTCTTAATAGGAGTGGATCAGAGCTCCTTTGAGACAGTGACAGCTTCCATTAATTAAATACTTTTCAGCCCTCTCTAGGATGAATTGATATATCTGTACATAGCAGAGAAAACATTAGGTATAGGTCCTGTTTCTGCAGAGCTCTGGATTGCTGCTGATCTACGGCCTTCCAGGTAGAGATGCCTTTTGGAAATATCACCGTGTTTAAGGTTGCCTCCAAGAAAAGCAATTAATGAATTCTTGCACAGAGTAACGAGAAACTTTGAAGTGAAAATGTTGCAAATGCGGGACTGTCAACACATGGCTTACAATTATATTTTGGGTTTTGGGTGGCAAACAGCGCATCTGTGTTTTGGTTGTCACATGCAGAACTCTTTATCTTTTGTAGCTGACCTATCTTTCCCGATTATACCATACACAAATAAAAATAACGCCCAAGCAGTTCTGCCTCTTACTTTTCTATTTTTTATTTTTTATTTTTCCCCCCCCTTGCTGTATTATTTGGAAAAATGCCTCAACAGGAGCAGCAATAATTCCTTCAGACAGTGTAAGGGCGGTCTTTTAACAAATCTTGAGTAAGGCAGGGTTCTTGCTAGAGATAAGGCTTATCACAGCAGATACTGCTTGGACTGCTGCCTCTGGGGTTCTGGTTTGACCGTATCCGTGCCCCTGGAAGTGCAGTGGAAATTATGAATTATGTGTTTTAGTAATTCTTTAAAAAAATACGGGATTGATAAGAGGTTACGTGCACAAGAATACCAAGCACAGACATAGTGCCTAAGCTCAAGCCTAGCTGGTATTTTGATCAGGATGTATTTGTCTTTTTAACTACATGAATAGGCATGGGGTTTTTTAAAGAATTTACCCATTATGGACAGCCGTTTCTTTGGTGGGCCTGGCTTCTGAGTCAGGGTCTCATTGTGCTAGATACTATACAACGGTGAATAAAAAAGTCACCTTTTGTCAATCTGTCCAGGCTATACCTGAACCCTTGCAATCCTCAGGAGAAATAACTTGGGAACGTTATAACCTGGACAAGCTCAGGTTTAGAACAAACAAACCAAAAAAAAGCTATAAAAAGAGTAGAAATTGACTGAAATTGACTGTATAATTTTGTGTGCTATGTGTGTTCCTGGGCTGAAAACCACAGCTTGGATAATCTGTCCCCTGTGTTCCTCTACTGGCGGTACTGGGAGCCCAGGGACAAACATTGAGTGGCCATGTGGCACGTTGGTGGCTATGTCTGGTCCCTTATCACTGCTTGCTCTTGGCCTTGTAGACACAGTCTGTCTCCTCTAGATCCATTTGTGCACCTGCACTGCCCACCATGGACTCTGGGTCTGGGAGGGATCACTAGGCCCTCGCTGGGCAGAGAAGAACCTTATGAGGTTCAACAAGAGCAAGCGTAGTGTCCTACACCTGGGGAGGAATTATTCTGGACACCAATACAGAGTAGGGGCGGACCTGCTGGAAACAATTTCTGAGGAGAAGGATCTGGGATGCTGGAAGACAGTAAACTATCCATGGTCCAGCAATGGGCCCTTGGGGCCANGGGGTGAGGGTGCCAGAGCCCTGGCAGAGGCTGCCCAGGGAGGGTGTGGAGTCCCCTTCTCTGGAGACCTTCAAGCCCCGCCTGGATGCAGTCCTGAGTGCTGTGCTCTGGGCAACCCTGCTTTAGCAGGGGAGTTGGACTGGATGATCTCTAGAGGTCCCTTCCAACCCTGACAATTCCATGATTCTGTGATTAGCTCAAGCTTAGGTCTGTATAAACAAAAAGGGAGTGAAGGAGCTGGATTATTGCAGCTGTTTGGATTACAGCACAGCCTCAAAAGTAGTTGTTTTGTCACGGATGTGGTGTTGGGGGAACTGGTGTAGGGGACAACTTTGTAGAGTGGCACTGATGGTTGGATTTGATCCCAAGAGTCTTTTCCAGCCGGAATGATTCTACGATTATATGATCTCAAGGTGTGTCAACAAGGGCCTTGCAGGAGTGTGGGACTGGAGTAGAACAGTGTTCAAGTTTGCTTCACTGCTGGGTGCAGAATGTGGTGGCTCTTAAACCTGCACCGGAGCAGCTACCAGGAATAAAAGGCTAGCTCATTCTCATTAAAGGTCTTGGCGAGCCAGCAGTGAGCTGTGTTCAGCACATGGTGATGATACTGGTGCCACTTTTCATGTTTTGTTTAAAATGGAAGGACATTTCATTCATTCATTTACTGACTGCAGTCCATTTTTATTCGGTCACAGTTTCATTGTGTTCAGGTTTTTTATATCCATGCCTTTGAAGGCTCCCCGTGCTTTTCTCTCCTTCATTCCTGACTCCCACACTTCCCTTTCATTCTTCCGTGTTACTGCATGAAGTGGAGGAGAGCAGACACTGAGTTCCCTCCATTAATTTTGTGTGTAAAGAGAGACTTTGTGCTGTTTTGCAAAGGGAGCAGCCCCCACTTTGCTTTTGTTATCGTTACTCAGCTCTTTGCTGTGTTTGGAGATGGGACATCTTTCTACCTCCTGCTTTCCCCGAGCTGGGAACTTGGGAAGAGTCCCTGGTCTTTGTTTTTTCTCAAAGGGGCTTTTGCTTGTGATCTATTCTGTTGCTGAATGCAGCCTGTAATTGTATATTCATGTGAAATTCCACCAATCTATTGCAGGCTCCCCATGTGGGAGTGTATGCAATTGACAGGACAAGAAATGAGCTCCTCGTAGGGTTGGGGCTTTTTGGAGTTGGCTTTTATATTTAAAATTTATTTTTACTTTCACGTCTTTAGTACTCATCTGTTTTGACTGATGAATTCAACATCAATGAGTTGGAAGTAAACATTCTCAATAGTGAAGGTTTCTGGAGAACCCTGTACTTCTTAAACGGCTGAGAAATAAGAAGTTGCAGGAAGGCTGGGAACTGCCCCTTTACTCTGCTCTGGTGAGACCCCACCTGGAGTCCTGTGTGCAGGGCTGGAACCCTGAATATAGAAGGACATGGACCTGATGGAGCGGGTCCAGAGGAGGGCCATGAAAATGGTCAGGGGGCTGGAGCACCTCTGCTACGAGGACAGGCTGAGGGAGCTGGTATTGTTCAGCCTGGAGAACAGGGGGCTAAGGGGAAGACCTTCTGGCTCTCTCCAGCTCCCTGAAAGGAGGGTGTAGCCAGGGGGGGGTCAGTCTCTTCTCCCAAGTCACAGGCCATGGGACAAGAGGCAACTGCCTCAAGTTGCACCAGGAGAGGTTCAGATTGGAGATCAGGAAAAATGTTTCCCCGGAAAGGGTTCTGAAGCCTTGGAATGGGCTGCCCAGGGGAGGGGTTGAGGCCCTATCCCTGGAGGGATTTAAAAGCCTGGTTGACCTAGTGCTTAGAGACATGGGTTAGTGATGGGTTGTTGTTTTTCATCAGAGTTCGGTTCATGGTTGGACTAGATGATCTGAAAGGTCCCTTCACACATAGACAATTCTATGATTCTGTGATTTGAAGTGAAGGAAATGATGGAAGGGGAGAGGAAAACGAAAGCTCAACTACCTTATTTTCCAGCAACACACAGCTGAGTGCCACTGAAATCACATCCTAAGAGAAAGTCCGCACTTGCCACGATTTACTTATCCCGAGGTGGAGTGATCTACAAGGACAGTGCTATCAGGTAGCACTTGCTCTGCAGAGCAGCAGTGGTATTAGGCTGTGGACAGACATCCTCTTGACTCATTAAAAGAAGTTACACGCAAGTTATTTTTAATCTGTATCAGTTCCCCAATTCAAGCAGCCACACAGACAGTGGTGCTGGTACCATGGAAGGGGTGGGCAGATAACAAGCAGCCCATCGTCCTCTGATAAGTTGGAACACCAGAGCTCCACCCTGCAAAAATAAACACGAGGAAATGACAAAGCTAGCTGGGTTTATGTTATTGTTGGTGAGGTCATGGGTGGAAATCAGAACAGGGAACTGGCTTGCACACCAAAAAAAATATAAAAATAATCCAAATAAGGATTTTCGTATGGAACTCAGTTCTTTGATGGAGTTCACCCAGTGCATTCACCCACCCCACCATGGAGAGGTTGGTGCACAAGCACAGCAGCTTCTGAAGCAGATGCTGCTACTAAGAAAAGTAGCTGGAGACCCAAGCCAAAACCGTGGCTCACAGTCACTTTTGCCAAATCAAAGCACAGCTTCCTACCGTAAAGCCAAGCCTTGCTTTTCAGGCTCTCGGTTGTTCCTACTACTGGTTTTATGTGGCATAAATAGTTGAGTAACTACTTGATGAGTCAACAAGGGAACTAAACCAGCTGAAAATGTTACCATTTTGGGTTTTGCTTGGTTTGTAAGTAGAAAGGTGGGAATAAGCACTGTGGTATAAGGAAGAAAGTGGGCCAGCTTGTTTTGCAAGCACCACATTTGGAACCGCACTGAGACTTGTTTAAGGGGAAGAAGCTTGTGCTTCTCTAACATGTAGATCCTATGCCTACTCACTTGCCTGAGCCCTGTCTCTCACAACAGAGAGACAAGGCTTACCTATACCTTGCTATAGGTAAAACACCCCTTCTCTTTCTTTTGTTACTACAGTCAGAATTTGTCACAAGTTCATCCCCCATCAGCCTAAGCACATTCCACAAGCAACTGAGGGACACACCAGCTCACAGCTGTTAAAAAAAGCAAAGTTTCATTCCTCTTCCTACCCTTTCTATAACTTCTTCCTTCACTGCAGCCCATTCCTGGACCTGCTTCAAGGGTCCTGCCCCACTCTTCCATCAGATCAGTTACACTAAAAAGTCTATTGATTGAATTAATTAAACTGGCACAAAATTATTCCCCCTTGCCATCACCTCCAAAAACTGTCATAAAAAAGCTTCTGCTGTAGCCAGCAGGAATGAAATGGCAGGATCTCATGGGGAAGGGGAGAAGAAATCAGAACTGTTCTCTTTTAGCAGTGATCTCTGACGTCTGTTCACTGCAGACAGAAAGCTCAAGAAGCTGTAGGTAATGCAATAAATCTGTTTTCTTCTTGCAGAGGTTTTTTTCGGGGTGTTTTGGATAGTGCTGATTCATTACTTCCCTCCCTGCCCAGGATTAAGCTTTCCTAATACAGATCAGCAGCATGAACAGTATGTCCAACCTGTTGCACACTTGAGAAACAGATCAGAAATGTGTTGGAGGAGGTTTTTGGTGGTGGTGCACCTGGTCCTGAATAGCAGTGATGCTTATGAGTGTGACTGCCAAATCCAGGCTGCTGTGTTGGAATGACAGAATCACAGAATGATACGGGGTGGGAAGGGCCCTCTGGAGATCATCCAGTCCACCCCCCCTGCCAAAGCAGGTCCACCCACAGCAGGTTGCACAGGAACCTGTCCAGGTGGGTTTGGAATGTCTCCAGAGATAAAGACTCCACCACCTCTCTGGGCAGACTCTTCCAGGGCTCTGTCCCTAATACTAAGCGGATTAACTGTATGTAAACATTGCAATTGAAATTAACTGGCATGCCAACCACTGCATCACGCAGTTAATGTAGGAAATCCTCTTGCCTTAATAGCCTGCTTACATGCTGTTTCGTGGTAGGCGCTTAAGTCATTATTTAGAATGGATAAACAAAATTGGATTTTTGCTTGGGGAACAGCTAACCCTTTTCAGGTTTTGGGTAGCCTGCTGTGCTAGAGACTCGATGCTTTTGAATACTTTCAGAGAGAAGGCATGGGCAGTTTTCCTGAAGAATTTGTTTAAATCGGGAGTTGAGGATGAGGTCTCTATCTCTTGTGACAAGCGGTGGTTGAATTTACAGTCCAGGGCAGGCTTCTGCCCTTTGCTCTGAGCCAGGCATGATGAGAGAGCAATCTGTGTGCTTCCAGTGCTCTGGGCTCTGAAAGCTTTGGTGTTTCAGATTCGGCTTGATAAATAAACAGAAAGACCCCAAACAAAATGTCTAGTGATGCTTTTGTGCCCTCTGTGTGTTCTTTCCCCCCCACTAATTTATATATAACCTACTGGCATAGAGTCACTCTGGAGAATGGTACTTCTCTTGTTTATCTGTATGTGGTATCTGAACTTCGGCCAGGTTATCGGATTCCCATTTCCACTTTTTTAAAAAAATTCCTCTGATTATAGAGAAATGCTGTAGTTTTAACAAGGTGTTTTTCACTTGCTGGATTGGTTGTGGATTCACTTTATGCAATCTGTAAGTGTCCTTATGCAATTACAGGTTTATTTTCTAACCTACGTGCAGAGCACCGTAGAGACCATATCGATTTAAACCAAACTTTTTATGGGTTGGGGTTTCAGCTTGTGACAAAACTGCTGTAGTTGAACAAGCTCATGGAGCGTGGTTTCAGCCTGAAGGAACTGTGAAATAATGTAATTCAGGCTGTGGTTGACAGCTTGCTGCTCCCAAAATGGGAAAGGTATGATTTCTCATCATGCTTCCCCTCTTCTCTTTTCCCTCCATCCCTTCCCTGCTCCCAAAGATATGGTTCCACCACCAGGCACCACTGAGAAAAGACTGGCCCCATCCTCCTGACACCCACCCTTGAAGGGTTTACTGGTGTTGATCAGATCCCCCCTCAGCCTTCTCTTCTCCAGACTAAAAAGACCCAAGTCCCTCAGCCTTTCCTCATCAGAGAGATGCTCCAGGCCCCTCATCATCTTTGTAGCCCTCTGCTGTCCCCTCTTCAGTGGTTCCCTGTCCTTTTGGAACTGGGGAGCCCAGAACTGGCCCCAGTGCTCCAGATAGGTCTTCCCCAGGACAGAGCAGAGGGGCAGGATGACCTCCCTCCACCTGCTGGCCACACTTTTCCTGATACCATTGGCCTTCTGGGCCCCAAGGGCCCATTGCTGGCTCCTGGTCACCCTGTTGTCCACCAGGGCTCCCAGGTCTTTTTCCTCAAGAGCTGCTCTCCAGCAGGTCAGCCCCCATTTTTAAGTCACTACAGTTTAAGTCACCACAACACCGATTTAGAGTCAACTACACAAATGCTGTATTCCCCGTGCAGACAGTTTCTTTAAACATGATGAGACATGGCTTGGCTGTGAGAAAAGAATGTGTGGTACCTCGTTAGTGCTGGGGGAAGTCATCCTGTACTTCAGTGCTTACCTATTTTTTGCCCCTCTCTTAAGCAGGAGCCTGGCTGGCCTCCCTGGGGCTGTTCTGGCAGGAGGAGACTGCCACGGGCTGGGATGAGTTACGTGCATACGTAAGAGAAGATGCTGTAAAAAAGCTTCTTCCCTGTACCCTCTGTGTTGTCTGGCACTTTGATTATTTCAGTTAGAGCGAAGAAATGTTTGTAGGTGGAGGATGATCTTGCATCCAGCTAAGAACCAATCCCACAGAGGAGTTCAGCACCAAGACAATGTACTAGAGTTTTATTTTGGGGACTACTTGACCTGGTTTCAGGCAAGATTTGTACTGTTTTTAGCATTTTAGATTATGAGATTTATCATAATGGAAGCAAGAAGGATGAAATGAATTTGGCAAAATTTGCCTGAGAAAAAATACACCTTCCATTTATTATGTAGGGTTTTTGGTTTTTTTTTTTAACACCAGTCTGCAGATAGCCTGCAATGTGGTCTTGAGAACAAAAATTACCTCTTATCTTTCCAACTGCTAGAGATTCCTCTGATATCTTTGATGAAATCTAGTGGCCTGTGCACAAGCTAATGAAAGATGAGGTTGTGACTGTGTGTTGGGCTGTGTACAGCCAGTACCTGTTAGTGGAATCATAGAATGGTTCGAGTTGGAAGGGACCTTCAAGATCGAGTTCCAACGTCCCTGCCATGGGTAGGGACATGTCCCACCAGACCAGGTTGCTCCAAGCCCCATCCAGCCTGGCCTTGAACCCCTCCAGGGATGGGGCAGCCACAGCTTCTCTGGGCAACCTGTTCCAGTACCTCACCACCCTCACAGGAAAGAATTTCTTCCTAATATCTAATCTAATTCTCCCCTCTTCCAATTTAAAACCGTTACCCCTTGTCCTATCACTAGATTTCCTGACAAAGAGTCCCTCTCCAACTGTATTCTCTTAACCTGTGGTGGACAGGAGGAAGCTTCTCGAAATAGAAGCAGGCTCCCCTGTGCTTACCATGGGGGAAGGCCGTGCATGTGGGCATCAGCCACAAAGCTGTGAGGTTGCTGTAAGCATCCAGCATAACTTACACTGTGCCAACTTGGCCATCTACCCCGAACTTCAGCTTAATTGAACACGTTGGGTGAGCTTAACCAAAAGACCATGTTTTAATGCTGCCTTATGGAGAATGACTTAGGGTGTGCTTGAACTTTATTTACCGCTAACAGCAATGCTTTTGGGGTTTGGGGTGGTGTTTTTTTTTAACGTTGAGGGAGAATGCAAAGTCGTGGTGGCAGAGCTCAGCGGGTTGACTCCAGTGGTTTAAGTCAGCATGTTCTTGTTATAGAAAATGGAGAGCCAGTGGTATGAGTTTGAAATCCTGCAGATGCTTAATGACAGGTTTCAGCAAACTTACAAACTCCTCAACTATGTAGCACGACAGCAGAGCCAGACACCACGGACAGGATATTTCAAAGAAGTATTTAGAAGTTGCCAGTGGAAGCTAAACTTTGAAAAACATGAAGTCATTCTCCAAAGGGTTTGCATTTGTATCACCGGTTTCTTGAAGCTAATGTTAGTGTTTAGCCTTTGCTGGGGGAAATGCTGTGTAGATGTTAGCTCACATACGAAACAGGGAAGCTGTTGCATGCACACAGGGGAAAGTGCTGTTGCTGGTTTAGTCTGGCATTCTGCTCAACTGGTGTTTCCTCTTTTTATACAAGTCTTAAATAAAACCTTTTGGATTTTTCTCTTTCAGAATCGTAATGAAATAAAAAATGGAGCGATCCTTCGATTAACAACATCTCCAGTGAGTTACTGTTCTGTTCTTCTCTCCCTTCAAAGTGCAGATTTTATTAGTAAATTCTTGTGAACTGGTGTGTGTATTTTTAAGCCTTGGTCCCACTGTATCCCACAATCTCCCTGCAAAGGAGGAGGATGATGTGGTTGCAAGAGGACTGCATGTGTTCTTGTCGTGAATTTTGAGGCTGGGGTGGTATCCCTGAGTGACACTGGGTTGGCACAACTGGGTGGGGTTTTGTCTCTTACTTCTCTCCCACTGGGAACAGCATCATGTGCAAAATCCTTCTGTGTCCCTGCTGGCATTGCAGCCTCACTCAAGTGCTCTTTTTCTGCCCTGGAGCTCAGAGCCAAGAGAAGAGGCTGGGAGTTGAATCTGGAGAGCTCTGCTGGGCAGCTCGGGTCAGAGCTTTTTTGCACTCTTTCCATTGAACGAGCAGCAACCATAATGTTGAGATTTTGCTGTTTCTATTTTATCTTTTTGCAACTCCAGCTCCTTGCCAGCTCCACAAAAAGCACGGCACGGTTGCTGATTGCCATGTAACAGCCTGTTTTCCTGCTGAGTCGAGCAGTACTTTTGCCACATGCTGAAAGCTGCTATTTGGCCCAGAAGATGTATGTCTAAGGCAGCAGCAATCCCATTTCCTTGCTGACAAATGTAGCGTGCCATTAAAACGGTTTACCTCTTCGTGGTGCTGTTCTAGCATCTGCAGATTCAAAGCATTCTTAGGGCCAAACTCTGCCACCCTGTACTGCAACTCACTTGAACAGCTAAGACGAAGCTGCCATGGTTTAACTTTTGACTTCTGTTGAACCTGGTAAGAGTGGAGGCAGTTCCTGCCATAAAATGTGAGGATGTCTGTCTAGAAGCCACGCAGAGATTTATAGATACGTTTTTTGGTTGGACCACTTTTCATCTAGGAGGGCTTAGGCTCAAAATCAAGAGGCAGAGAAGTGTATGTTGTTACCGACTTCCCAGGTTCTCCAGATGTTGTGTCCTTTTCCATCCTCCCCAGCCTGCCTAACTTGGGGATGGCTTATATTGGACTTAGGAGGTGACTGAATTTATACACAGGTTTGTGTATAAGTGGAAGTTGAGGAAGCCGATATGGAAACATACACACTCCTTAAGTTTTTAAATAACTGGTTGCAATATTAATCTACAGGAGTGTAGGTAGCTTCTTAACAGAAAGCACTTCTAAGCAGCATCCAGCTGGATGAAGACGACATTTCCATTACCCTTTTCATCCTAATTGTGAGACGTCTCAAAAATAAATATCCAAAGGGCTATCTACTGCCTAGACTTGGGATTTCGTGAAATCAAAACAACATCTGCGATTTGTCAAGGACTGATGTGGTCCAAATGCCCTGCATCATTCTTTCGTATAACCACAGCATGGAGTGACAGCATGAAGTGACTCACGGAGTCCTTCCCTGTCTCAAAATCTAAAAGTTGCAAAAACTGGAGAGAGGCTGTGCTGGGACTGGTCTGTGGAAATGGCTGGCTGGCTTCATGATCCCTTAAGCAGTTGAAAATATTACCTACAAACACAAAAAAGACAAATTTTGGATTTAGAACTCTTTCTGGTAATAGCTACAGGCAGGAAGATGGGGTTTTGCGTAAGACCAGTGCTGTTCAACATCTTTGTTGGAGACATTGGCCAGTGGGATAGGGTGCACCCTCAGGAAGTTTGCTGATGACACCAAGATGTGTGGCACAGACAACGTGCTGGAGGGAAGGGATGCCATCCAGAGGGACCTGGACAGACTGGAAAGGTGGACCCATGTGAACCTCATGAAATTCAACTAAGCCAACTCATGGCAGTCCTAGCTACAAGTATAGGTTGGGTAGAGAATGGTTGGAGAGCAGTCATGAGGACAAGGACTTGGGAATGCTCCTGGATGAGAAGCTCAACACGAGCC
>VXBW01006817.1:116753-150533 GCA_013400375.1 Thinocorus orbignyianus
AAGGCCAGGCTGGATGGGGCTTGGAGCAACTTGGTGTGGTGGGAGGTGTCCCTGCCCATGGCAGGGGGGTTGGAACTTGATGATCTTTGAGGTTTCTTCCAGCTCTAACCATTCTGTGATTCTATGACTGTTTGTTCTGTTTCTTTGGTGATTTGCCTTAAGGCCAATGAAGCCACGAGGTCCTTAGGATTCTAGGTATTACCTGTAAGCTACCAAATTACGCACTATTCTGGCACTGGCCTGCAGTCAGTACTCCTCCATCCTGGTGGAAGACAGAAGGCCAGTCTAAGTCTTCAGTATTGATGTTTGTCCCTAAACCAGTGCTTGTTCTCAAATTTTTTGATACTTTCAAGAAGTTTTTGCTGGCTTTTTCCCAGGGAGGAGGGAGGTGGCTTGGAAAGAGGTTTTGAAGGACTGGATTGGTTTTTTTTGGTCAGATTAGAGAGTATTTGTATTCTTAAAATGCACATAAAATTAAGTTCTACATGTTCCCACCCTACAACAGTATCTTTGGTTTTAAGGTACTGTCAGAGTGGTCATCACAGAGGTACCAAAATAGTTAAAGAGTTTGAAGTTGTGGTTTTTAGACTGATGACCCACACAATGCTTGTCATTTGCCCTGGAAAGCTCACAGACCATCTGTTTCTATTTATCCTCTGATACTCTGTATAAGAGCAACAGTAGTTGGAGGAGATAACATGAAGAGCAGGCTGCGTGATATACTTCAAAATAGGAAAGATGCTTTCCTAGCTGCTACATCTGGGTGGGAAATGGTTTTCTCATCCTGTAAAAATACTAAGATCCTAAAAATTTCCCCCCCCTTTTTAATCTATCCTACATGAAACTATCTGCCCTTTTGCCCAGGAAAAATAAATACCAAAAATGCTTTTTGAAGAGGTGGAGGGGTTAGAAGAGCAAGTGAGGAAGACACAGAGAAATTAAGAAGATCCACTTACAGATTATACAGTGTCAGGTATACATCCATTTAGTTCTAGAGACTCCTGAGCTGCCTACTTACTGGCTGTTGTGGGCCAAAAAATGAATCTGTCCTGAACTTCACAAGCTTTTTGAGGAAATTTTTTCTGGAAGAGTTGAGAAAAAATAATTTTGACCAGTTTTGAGGGCTGTGTGAATTGGAAAAATTATATTCTAGTGCTTAATTTTAATGCAGCTTATTACCATGACAGCCAGGAGTCTGGCTATACCCATTCAGAGTTGTGTGCCATGAGTCATTGTAAATTGGGTGAGAAGAATGAGATGTCATCTTTTTGAGTTCTGTTGTCAGTAGCCTGAAATGGGTGTATTGCTCATGTACCCCAAGGTGGTACTATTAAAGATTAAAAAGAGGGAGGGAAAAATAGGTAGTTATATCTAGGAGAACCAAACCAGCAGTTCTGGGCTGGCTTTTTAAAATTAGAATTTTAAATCGAACTCCCCAAATCTAAATGTTAAACACTTTCTCTCCTTTAATCATAGAATTATAGATTCATAGAATGGTCAGAGTTGGAAGGGACCTTCAAAATCATCCAGTTCCACCCCCCTTGCCATGGGCAGGGATACCTCCCACCAGAGCAAGTTGCTCCAAGCCCCATCCAGCCTGGCCTTGAACCCCTCCAGGGATGGGGCAGCCACAGCTTCTCTGGGCAACCTGTTCCAGTGCCTCACCACCCTCACAGCAAAGAATTTCTTCCTGACGTCTCATCTAAATCTTCCCTCTTCCAATTTAAAACCATTATCCCTTGTCCTATGGCTCTCCTCCCTGACAAAGAGTCCCTCCCCATCTCTCCTGTAACCCCCTTCAGATCCTGGAAGGCTGCTCTAAGGTCTCCCTGGAGCCTTCTCTTCTTTAGGCTGAACAGCCCCAGCTCTCTCAGCCTCAGATTTAGATTATTTTGTGTGCTTGTCTAGGGGTCTCATTCTGAAAACCACTGCTAAAATCGTAAGGGCAAATCCACAGTGACGGTGCGCTGCTAAATCCATTAGAAGTGCTTGCCTTTGGAGATTTACGACGTGTCTATTTGAAACTACTTTGAGTTAAAACTTTGCAAACCCCAGTTGTTAGGCCTGGTGGGAATTTGATTTCCGTAGGTCTGTTTGCGAAGTTTGTGCCATTCTCTGAAAGGCTGTTTTTTCTAAACAATGCTAATTTTTTCCTCTATAAACCACTCACCACACAGCCACTCTGTTTCCTAGGTAACTTGAGTACAGATTGAATTTCTCTCATATTATCTTCGTTCCTATATCATCTTTCTTACTTATTTTTAACCTCTCCTGTCGTCTTTCTCAACAATTCTCTGTGCTGCTGTGTGTTTTTGCAGGTATTGGTGACCTGTTTTTCCCCCCTTTTGTCCAATTGCGGTTTCAAAGGGACTCATCAAAAGTTTCTTAGGCAACATTTCTTTTTGTTTGAACACGTGTGGCAGTGGAAATGCATGATTGCTGTTGTCTATTTTGTGATACCCATATTCCAAGGGAGGGTGGGAGGATGTATAAATGAGCTGGAATTGCTCTTGAGCGTGAGACTGTCACAAAAGGACTTTGGTGTCCTGCAGTGCAGCGTGCAGGGTCAGGGTTCAACCTTTTTGTGTGTGCAACTGAGGAGTCATGGAATCAGGGAGTTGTCAGAGTTGGAAGGGACCTCTTATGATCACCCAGTCCAATTCCCCTGCTCCAGCAGGGTTGCCCAGAGCACAGCACTCAGGGCTGCATCCAGGTGGGGCTTGAAGGTCTCCAGAGGAGGGGACTCCACACCCTCCCTGGGCAGCCTCTGCCAGGGCTCTGACACCCTCACCCTAAACAAGTTTTCTCATCACTGGAACCTTCCCATGTTCCAGCTTGTGCCTGTTGCCCCTCGCCCTGTCCCTA
This sequence comes from Thinocorus orbignyianus, assembly GCA_013400375.1. Lineage (NCBI taxonomy): Eukaryota > Metazoa > Chordata > Aves > Ciconiiformes > Thinocoridae > Thinocorus > Thinocorus orbignyianus. The sequence goes on from VXBW01006817.1 coordinate 119,619, forward strand.
GGAACCATTGAGAAGAGTCTGGTTCCATCCTCTTTCAGCCCACCCTTCAGAACCCTGGGAGCATGAAGAAGGTCTCCCCTCAGCCTTCTCCAGGCTCCAGAGTCCCAGCTCTTCTCTCAGCCTTTCCTCCTCAGGGAGAAGCTCCAATCTCTCCAGCACCTTTCTTGCCCTACGCTGGACTCTCTCCAGCAGTTCCCTGTCTCTCTTGACCTGGGGAATCCAGAACTGGACCCAGTGCTCCAGATGGGGCCTCCCCAGGGCAGAGCAGAGGGGCAGGGTGACCTCCTTCCACCTGCTGGTCACACTCTTCCTGATAGCCCCTCATTGACTTTCTTGGCCCCAGGGGCCCATTGCTGGCTTCTGTCATCCTGCTGTCCACCAGGACTCCCAGGTCTTTTTCCTCAGAGCTGCTCTCCAGCAGGTCAGCCCCAACCTGTCCTGGTGCAGGGGGTTATTCCTCCTCGGGTGTAACACTCTGCAATGTTTTTTTTAAAGTGCTGTAATACGTGCTCAACTGACTTAATGTTCTTGAAGTTCAGCAAATGCATATTTGCAGGTCCAGCTTACGATTGTGATCATTTTTATTATGTAGAGGTGAATTAGTTTTTATTGAACCCTGTACTGGAAGCACTGAGCGTGGAAGTCAATGAGCCACTTTTATATTGGTTTGCTCAGCTTACAAGAGGAAGATTTGGGAAGTGGTGTTGGCTGCTGTCTTTTTATAGGTAAATAAATGTTTTATCTCCTGTTTTCAGGTTTCCTAAGGCGTGTTTTGAATAGTAAGCAAAAAGGATTGTTTCAAGTGCAGCAAGAGGGAAAATTGAACCTCAAACGTTCATAAGTGGTTACTGATTGCATATTTTAGACATATTTACGTAATACGTATGACTTTGCATGGGAAAGGCTTTTATCATTGATTTAGTACACCGCTCCAGACGTGACCGTTTCCCAGTTCCTCTGCTTCTGCCTCCTGAGTTGTGGATAGTGATAGCCTGGGACTGCTCTGTGCATTCCCATCTGTACAGGGCTTTGGAGGTAGAAATTGCGCTTCAGTGGCAATGTAAAAATGTTCACAATTAATGCCTTTACTAATTAAAATGTAATCTCATTACTTACCGGGCATCAGAGCCTACTCAGCCTTGCTGGGGCTGTGGAATCTGGTTTGTGTATAATGGATCTTCTGCCATGTGTCCACTCCTCCATGCCTTCCTGGCGTGTGTGCAGTTGGAGGGGAAGAGGCAGGAGCAAGCCAAGAGAAAGCAGCAGTTTCAGCACTGAGTGGTTCAAATTAAACAGCACAAATGCACCTGTAATGGCTAGTACAGAACGGGATGTGGTACTTGCTGACAGTCCATGTGCCCTTTTTCTGGCAGAAAGTTGAATAACAGGACTAACTTATCCACAGGGAAGACCAAAAATACTCATGTTTTATTTTATTTCATTATTGTTGTAAAGGATAAAGAAGAAAACTGATTACATAATGGCAAAACAGCATATTAAACCAATGGTTTAAATTTCTTCTGTAGCACGTTAATGTTTGTTTGTGGTTGCCTTTGGTACCAGTATCCTCCCTCCTGCCCTGGCTCACTGCATTTTCTATCCTGTACGGAAACCCTGTGTAATAAGTTGCTTTCAGAGTTTGCTCGAAGTATTTGGTGGTGAAGAAACGACTATTTGATCAGTAGAATCCCTTGGTAGGATGATCTTGGGATTCCTGACCCCCAAGTGGCTATTTGAGTCGCTAAGCAAGTCACAGCTTGGATTTAGGTCATTAGTTTTCTTTTTAAGCCGACAATCTTGTCAAGCAGCTCCTTTTAAGCACTGCTACTCCCTGAGGGCAACCTTTCTGGCTGTCTTGGGAGCAAGTCACTTAAGACTAGACATGCAGCTTATGCCTCTTGACAGCCTTTTGAAACGCTGGGTCTTCCACCAGCATGCGTTTTACAGCCTTCCCCTCTTCCTTCCTTTCTGAACAGGAGAGCAGTTAATGCTGTCTTTCCTTCAGTTGAACAGTTCTGTTAATTCCCTCATAAGGGTTCTCAGTTGGGCAGATTTTACATATTTATTTATTCTTACCTGAATGATGTTTCGATAAGAGCAAGGACATGGCAGCAAGTTCTGCTGTTGCTTTAATTAGCTGGGCTCTCTGCCCCATCCACGGGTGGATTGTAAATCATTAAAATAGTTCCCTGGTAAGCACTCAGGGAGCGTATTTCATCTTGGTTTCATTTTTTTTAATGCAGTCATGAGTTGAGCTCTACATTCCATAAGCACCTATGAGTGCTATGGCAACAAGAATTAGGAAGCTTGCGAGAACTCCAGGGAGACCTTGGAGCAGCCTTCCAGGATCTGAAGGGGAGCTCCAGAAGAGCTGGAGAGGGGACTCTTTGTCAGGAAGTGGAGTGATAGGACAGGGGCTAATGGTTTTAAATTGGAAGAGGGGAGATGTAGATTAGATATTAGGAAGAAATTCTTCGCTGTGAGGGTGGCAAGACACTGGAAGAAGTTGCCCAGAGAAGCTGTGGCTGCCCCATCCCTGGAGGGGTTCAAGGCCAGGCTGCGATGGGCCTTTGGGCACCCTGGTGTGGTGGGAGGTGTCCCTGCCCATGGCAGTGGGGTTGGAACTGGATGATCTTGAAGGTCCCTTCCCACACTCATCAACACAGAGGTTCTGGTCAAAAACTGATTAGAGACAATGCATTAATTTTTCTTTATGAAAATGGGATCTTGCTGATCTTGGAGGATATTGGGATGTTTAATTAATTTATGTTGTGAAGCAATCAAAGTTATGTAGATAGGAAGCTTTATCTGTAACAACACAGTGGTAGTTTTGGTTGTGTTCCGTGTTTAAATATTGACTTGCACTAGAAATGTCTCTTGTCTCAGAATGTTGCTCTGCAGAGATGACCGTCTCTGTGAAGAATGTATTTGTTACTTGAAAAGGAATTGTCTATGGGTACAGCCTTTTCATCTATTTTTCTTTTCCAGCTGAGAAAGAATAAGCATAATCTTGGAGAAAATAACTCTCAGCAGAATTTACCATTAACTTGATTTCCTAGTGACACAGCTTCTCATTCACCTTTTGTTTGGTGCGTGTCAGGAGTGAGTTTTAGGAAATTGAATTTTGCAAGTATCTGTATATAGTGAGGAGGATTATTTTTCAAAAAAAAAAACAACATTGGCTAACTGGCTATTAACTAAAGCTTTTGGGTATTGTCTGTGGGTAAGGGAAAGCATCAAAGTGCAAACGTGAGATGTATTTTAAAAGTATTTGTGCGGCTAAAGAGAGAGAGAGGGTTTAGTATGCATTATTTAAACATCCCTTTAGCTTTATATCATCAGAGTTCATTGCAGATTTCACTCTCTCATCCTGTATTTGAAGCATTAACAGGCAGAACAGCCTAATATGTGTGGATATTGAAGTTGCATGAAGATGTACAAGCGATAATATCATAGTATTATGAGGAAAGTAGTTATTCCTGTGCTCCTTGTAAGAAGGTATGTGAGTTTTTGAATTGATGATGAAGAAAAGGAGGAGGGGGAGGAAGGAGCAGAAGGCCTGAAGCTGGTCTGTACCGATGCCACCTGCTTAGGTCAGTGTATGGTCTTCTTTGGTAAAGACCACAAGAAGTGCGTAAACTGAGTAAGCTTTGACAGGAAAAAAGTGCTAATATTATTATACTGAGATTGTCCAATTCAGTTTGGTTTCTTTTCTACTTCTATTAATATGATGTATAGGCTGTTAAAGGCAAAGGATGTCTTTAGCAGTGCTTGCATTTTGCTTGAGACAAGGAGATATCCATCCATCTTAGGATTCTGCAACAATCCAAATAATTATAATGGAGTAATATAAGCATAATGTACTTTTTAGTAAAGAAATATGTATGTGAGCTACTTAATTTCTGAACACATGAGTGTGAATTATCACAGAATGGTTAGAGTTGGAAGGGATCTTCAAGACCATCCAGTTCCAACCCCCCTGCCATGGGCAGGGACACCTCCCACCACAACAGCTTGCTCCAAGCCCCATCCAGCCTGGCCTTGAACCCCTCCAGGGATGGGGCAGCCACAGCTTCTCTGGGCAACCTGTTCCAGTGCCTCACCACTCCCACAGCAAAGAATTTCTTCCTAATATCTCATCTAAATCTCCCTTGCTCTCATGTTTTATTCGTTATTGTCGTTATAATGAAAACTTCTCTGTTGTTACTGTTTCGTACGTTTTGTTTTCTCTCTTAGGCCCAAAATGCACAGCAGCTCCATGAGAGGATCCAGTCTTCTAGTATGGATGCCAAGTTAGAAGCACTGAAAGACTTAGCCAACTACTCTCGGGATATTACCTTTGCCCAGGAATTTATAAACCTGGATGGCATTTCCCTCCTAACACAAATGGTTGAAAGTGGCACAGAGTAAGTATTCCGCTTAAACTCTGACATTCTTCCCACGTAGCTTACTTTCATGCTCATTCTCCGAGTGCCTGAAGTGTTTCTGTGTACAGCTTCTGAATTTATATAAAATAGAACATCTGAAGAGTTCCAGGCTGCTAGCATAGTATTATACATTACCAAAGAGAATATTTTTTTCATTTCCCCTAGCAATGGGCAGTCGGGGACTGGGGGTGAGCAAAGTAGGAAATCAGGAGTAACCCCTCTACACCACAAAGTTCTGGGGTGACTGTGGTCCTGATTTCTTCTCTACCCATTAGAATTTAGATAAATCATCGATAGTATATTTCTTTAAAGGCTGATATTTCAGTGATAAAATCCGAAAACTGTTTTAAATTCCATGTTGCTGAGAATATGTGGAGCAAAACCCAGTGCTCCCTTAATTTCCATTTTTCCTGGTCTGATTCCAGCTGGGATTTTTCAAATGACAGTATCTTTTTGACATAGACTTGAAAGGTGACCTCTGAAAAGAAGTTTGTTCTTTACTGGAACACCTTGCTTTTTACCACTGGTGAAATTCAGGGCTGTGAGTAAGTGCATTTTGGCGTGGTGTAGAGAATACTATGGAAGAGTATCAACTGGATCATTCTGGTATTAAATTCTGCTCAAAGAGTTACTATTTCAAGCTTTTGCTTTTAAGTAAGAGCTCCAGTGCTTTGCAGTCAATGTCAACCTCTACTGCACCTGAAAATGGCAATATCCACTCCCTTTCCTGAGGGAAAGAAAATGCTCTGAAAGCAGCTTTCTTATTTGTTGGGGGTGTTCAGTCTTACGGACCAGGCTTCGAAAATCAGTTGCTGAAGTGAGTCCGAATCCTGCCTCAAATGTGCTCTTGGATTCAAGAACATAAATAGTGTTAGAGGGTAAAGCAAAAGTGGGCTGTGAAATGGAACACAAATTGTCTTCGGATGCTCCTACTCAAGATATGCCAGGGAGTCTCCGCAGCAAAATGATGGATGTTTTAGAATCCAGTAAACCCTTGACTGGGAAGTGTAAAAGCACACTCTCACTGATCCCTACCTGTTATGTGCTCAGTGGTTTATTGGACTTTGAATCCCTCTTGCCTAACTCCACCTGTGCACTGGGTTTCCAAATAGCTCATGGTTTCATCTCCAGTGTTTTAGGGTTATGGCCTTTATTTTTTTTTACCATGCTGTGTTCTGTGGCACATATTATGCCACTTAAAATGAAGAAAAAAAAAGCTTCTAGTTAGCAAATTTGTCACCTGGTCTTATATTCATATAATGCTTGTTCTTCAGGGACCAAATTAAATTTAAAACCAAAGGCAGGCTTAAGTTGATGCAAACATATGCACACAATTACTGTACTAATTAAAGAATATACTGGATGGGCAGGCTCACACACGCCTGTGAAGATCAGAACATAAGCAAACTAAAAATCACTGCTGCTGTGGTTTATTTTGTAGTGAATTTAGTTAAGTTAAACAGTTTAACTTATTCTACTGCAGAATATAAAGCACTTTATTTTCTATTGAAGCAGCCAGGGAACATTCACAGTTTTTTACAAGCATTTCTTTTAGCTGCATCCATCGAGACTAAAGCGAGTGCCCTCCTCACCCTTCAGACGTGTCCACGCTACTGTTTTGGAGCTGAGGGATGGACCAAGCTGCAGCAGGCTGGGCTGGATTAAAAATATCTCTTCAGGGAGGGAAACTCCTTAAACCAGCACCACTGTTAAAAAAGAAATTCTCAGCAAATTACACCCTAGGAGCAGCTCCTGGCTCTGAGGGTCTAAGTTTTCAAACCACACAGCAGGCTTGCAGACTAGACATGTGAGCAGAGTATATTGCCTTTTTTTTTCTTTCTTTTTTCCCCCCAAATGGCTCACATTTGGAGGGATTTCAGAATTTTTCTTCTTAAAATGCATTGATTGATCTACCTGTCTAATCTATTTATCAGTGTTTCTGCCTGTAGGGAGAAATGCTGTCTGGTTTTGGCGCTGAACAAAGAGTGAGACTGAAATAAGAGTTTCCAGCAGCTTCACGTGTTGATAAACTCCCCAATACTCGCTTCAGTCTTTCTTTGTGTTCAGCCACCTAGATGTTCTGCAGCTTTTGAGGAGATCTGCAGGTCAGGTTTTTCCAAGTCTAGCTTTGCCAAGGAACTTCCAAAGCAAGGACATCTGTGCTATGCTGTACATTCCCTTCTGCTTTTATACTGTGCATCACTGGCTGGTGAGCACGGATTCAGCAGAACTTGAGATTTCATGAAAGGAACAAATCCTAACATATACAGACTCAGCAGCCCAAGCCTGCCACAGCACTGCTGCTTCACTTTCGTGTCTGACTTCAAGGTGTGTGTGGGTGGTGAAGAAGGGTAATGTCTGGAGGAAGGAGTGGAAGAAGTACAGCCAGCCATTTGAGTAGCTGAATACAGCTTGAGTACTGCGTCCAGCTCTGGAGTCCTGAGCACAGGAAGGACATGGACCTGTTAGAACAGGTCCAGCGGAAGGCCACCAAGATGCTCAAGAGGGCTGGAGCACCTCTGCTGTGAAGACAGGCTGAGAGAGCTGGGGCTGTTCAGCCTTGAGTTGCAAAGTACCAACTTCTGTTTTGCAGAGTTAGTTTTCTGCTTGGTTTGGGACTTGAAGAAGTGAGAGATGGGGTGGGCATGAGTGGATGCAGAAAAAGCTCTTTTATTGCGGCCAACATCACGTTGGCCTACGTGCATCATTGAGCCACAAGCTGAGAGCAGTCATGTTGTGGAACAGCAGGAAGTTGGGAAGTTGTTGATGTCCCATCCCTGGAAGTGTTTAAGGCCAGGTTGGACGGGGCTTTGAGCAACCTGCTCTAGGGAGAGGTGTCCCTGCCCATGGCAGGGGGGTTGGAAGTTGATGATCTTTAAGGTCCCTTCCAACTCTAACCATTCTGTGATTCTATGAGAAGGGCTGTCTCTGCTCTTGTACTGCAGCCCTGGAGGCTGGCGCTGAGACTCAGAGGTGATGTGACATTACCCGTGGGGTGGCTGCTGCCGCTCTGCAAGGAGCCCTTCTCTGTTCTTGCCCAGTTAACGCAGCTGAGGACAGCTCTGCATCAGTGAACCCAGGCTGAGTGGCCCCTCTGTTCACGGTGTGCTGCAGCTGTGCTGGAAATGGATGAATTTTGTTAATTCAAGCTTCATTCTCTATTTTCCCCAAAGGGGCGGGCAGCGTTCGTTAGAAGAACCGTCGTACTCGGTGTAAGGTCGGTCTGAGGTTTTCTTTGCACGTGGAACTTGTGTTAGGGGCAGCTCTTAGGTTATAATTTGAGTGCATAATTAAGTTTTAGTGCACAGGCTGGAAAGCAAGGCTCCAGCTTTTTATGTAACTTTCACCGAGGAAGAGGCCCGTGCTTTATTTCTAGTTGACTTCATTTATTGGGCTACTTACTCATTATTTCAGCGACGCAGATGACTGTAATAGGACAGCGACCAAAGTAAAAGAATGTGAATCCCTGGGTTTCTAGTTGCCTTTGCTTCAGCTTATTGGTAGTCAAAAGAGGTAGCAATGTACGAAGTTGACAAGAATTAAGTGTTTCCTGGTTAATTTTTCATATGTTACATTCCTAAGTATTGAAGAAGATTAGAAAGCATTAGAGAATAGCCCCTCCAGTTTCTTGCTGTTGATATAAAAAAAGAAAACGAAAGAGAGGGTTGGGATTTTTTTGTTGATGTTGTTTTGGGTATGTTTTCAAAAATGACTTTAATACTGTGTGTAGTTACCATAATTTGGGCCAGATCTCTTTAAGTGCCTGCTGCTTAGAGCAAATCACAGAATCACACAGAATGATAGGGGGTTGGAAGGGACCTCTGAAGACCATCTAGTCTAACCTCCCTGCCAAAGCAGGTCCACCAAGAGCAAGTTGCACAGGAACATGTCCAGGTGGGGTTGGAATGTCTCCAGAGATGGAGACTCCACCACCTCCCTGGGCAGCCTCTGCCAGGGCTCTGTCACCCTCAAAGTCAAGAAGTTCCTCCTCATGTTTAGATGGAACTTCTCATGTTCCAGTTTGTGCCTGTTCGCTCTTGTCGTGTCCCTGGGCACCAGTGAAACAAGACTGGCCCCATCCTCCTGACACCCACCCTTGAAGTATTTACAGGTGTTGATCAGATCCCCCCTCAGCCTTCTCTTCTCCAGACTAGAAAGCCTTTCCTCATTAGAGAGATGCTCCAGGCCCCTCATCATCTTTGTAGTCCTCTGCTGTCCCCTCTCCAGCAGTTCCTTGTCCTTCTTGAACTGGGTAGCTCAGTGCTCCAGATGGGGCCTCCCCAGGGCAAGCAGAGAGACAGGATGACCTCCCTCCACCTGCTGGTCTCGCTCTTCCTGATACCTCCCTGGATGCCATGGGCCTTCTTGCCCCAAGGGCCCATTGCTGGCTCATGGTCACCCTGTTGTCCACCAGGACTCCCAGGTCTTTTTCTGGAGAGCTGCTCTCCAGCAGGTCAACCCCCAACCTGTCCTGGTGCAGGGGGTTATTCCTCCCCAGGCGCACCACCATGCTCTTGCCCTGGTTGAATTTCATCAGGTTCCTCTCTGCCCAACTCTCCAGCCTGTCCAGGTCTTGCTGGATGGTGGCACAGCCTTCTGGTGTGTCACCCAGTCTTGTGTCATCAGGAAACTTGCTGAGGGTACAGATGAACTGTAGCCATGGTGTGTGCTGGGAGAAAGCCGTGGGGGCCTGTGGTAGGCAGATGGTAGGATGCAGGGGCCCCAGCAAAGCCGAGGGTGGGTCTTGTCAGTAGGAATATATTTATATCAGCAGTGGTGTAACAGCTCTTGGAAACTTGTCCGCATGCATCTCAGTCCTGTTGATTGAGATGGCTCATCTTTGTTTTTCCCTTCAGGCTCATTCTTGCTCTCAGAGCATGCTGTGAGCCTCCTATTAACTGAGAGGGAAAAACAGAAAAAGAAGGAAAAAAGAAACTGTTCTTACGTTTATTTTTATGGTTTGGGTGACCTATTAATTATAGCAGAGACTGCAAGATGAGGTAGGTCATGAGGAACAAATAAATGCTGATTCTATTTTATAAGTATTTGTGATCTACTCCATGATCTTTAAAGGTCCCTTCCAACTCTAACCATTCTATGGTTCTATGTCCTGTAATTTCTCAGACCCTGTGCATCTCTATCACCAAAGAGAGGTGTGGGCCTGAGTTAGTTTCCTGTTCAGAGACTTTTCCAGGAGAAATTTCCGTAGTACTTCTGATACTATTTTTTTTGTATGAACCCAGTTTGTGCCTCGTTGAGGGAAGCTGAATAGGCAGTCTGTCTGGTTGGATGTACAGACAATGCAAAAGGGAAAAGTGTAAGGGGGCACTGCTTCTGCACAGCATCCTAAAATGAGGCAGAAGTAGAGCAGTGCTGGAAGGTCCTAGTTACCATACCTAGTTACCATAATGATGGGTGAAAAATGTGTTCAGGAATCAAACTGGAGGGGCTGGTTCTGTTGGACATCTGTATCAATGATCTGGATGGAGGGGATCGAGCACACCCTGGGTCAGTTCACAGACAGCAAGTTGGGTGGGAGTGTTGACCTGCTGGAGGGTAGAAAGGCTTTGCAGAAAGATCTGGACAGGCTGAATGGATGGGCCAAAGCCAATGGGATGAGGTTCAACAAGGCCAAGTGCCAGGTCCCTTCCAACTCTAACCGTTCTATGATTCAGGGCATGCTCTAGTGCCCGAGATTGTTGGGTTAGGTGATTTGATTTGTGGTGGAGTTTTTTTTGTCTGTTTTTTTGTGTGTGTATATGGTTGGACTGGGTGATCTCAGAGGTCCCTTCCAACCATGAAGGTTCTGTGATATAAGCATATAAATAAATGCAGATTTGTATGTTTTCAGCTCAACTAAGGGGAGTCCCCTATGGAACATGTGAAGTTGGGGGTTGGCTGCGGTACAGCTGGAAGTCTCTGAGGCAGCCATTGTGCAGGCTTTAATGGCAAATTGTGGTGTTCAAGGAAATCCTAGCTCTTGGCTTGTCTTACAGAGATAATGCTGTATACCAGCCCGGTGGAAAAATGAATGCAGGTCGGTTTGGAATTACTCTGACTTCAATACACTTTTTGGGACAGTTTCTCATGTACCTGCTAATGGTTTTTTCCATCCGAGTCTGATGAGTATTTCAGTAGTGCTGTCAAAACGCTTAAGCAGCCTGTGCTCACAGCCACTTGTCCTGCTCCGTTTGAAGAGATATGCCAGGACTGTTTGTAGCAAACTGGACTGGAAAACACATGTAGAGTATTAAAAGTAGCCTTTATTGTCACTTTTAATAAGATACTCATTAACCCAGTTCACTTCCCTGATTGAGCTCGCAGTTCTGGGCTGCATCAAAAGAAGCGTGACGAGCTTCTCCCCATCTGCTCTGCGCTTGTGAGACCCCACCTGGAGTCCTATGTCCAGCTCTGGAGTCCTCAACAGAGAAAGGATATGGACCTGGTGGATCAGGTCCAGTGGACGGCTATGAAGAATCTCAGAGCGCTGGAGCACCTCTGCTATGAAGGCAGGTTAAGAGAGCTGGGGCTGTTCAGTCTGGAGAAGAAAAGGCTCTGGGGAGACCTGACAGCAGCCTTCCAGGATCTGAAGGGATCTCCAGGAGAGCTGGAGAGGGACTCTTTGTCAGGAAGAACAGTGATAGGACAAGGGGGTAGCAGTTTTAAATTGGAAGAGGGGAGATTTAGATTAGATATCAGGAAGAAAGTCTTTGCTGTGAGGGTGGTGAGGCACTGGAACAGGTTGCCCAAAGAAGCTGTGGCTGCCCCATCCCTGGAGGGGTTCAAGGCCAGGCTGGATGGGGCTTGGAGTACCCTGGTCTGGTGGGAGGTGTCCCTGCCCATGGCAGGGGGGTTGGAACTTGATGATCTTGAAGGTCCCTTCCAACTCTAACTGTTCTGTAATTCTATGTTCTTACTGGGTAAATGGGAAGCGAATTCCCAGAAGATAGGAACAATGCTAATTAGGTCTTTGCCACTAAATAAAGTAGTCCTTTTCCACCCGTCCTGGCTACTGGCTATGCAGTGCCTGCTCCCTCTCTTGCTCAGCTCCAGTGCTCATCTGACTCCTCAATGATCCAGTTCAATTTGCTAATCTGGCAGAAAATAAGACAGCCAATGGAGGGGGAGGAAAATAACTTGTATTTTTGACAGTACTGGGCTGTTAGACAGGCTCAGACCTTCCTGTGAAGCTTCACCTGGAAGCATAGATTACTTAATCTGACATTGCTGCCAAAATCAATTATGATCCACCTGGGTCTTTACACGGTCTGCATTTCTTAGTGCCTCCCTAATGTTGGAGAAGGTGGCTGTTGTCTATGAGGCAAAAATCCAAAAGAATCTATAAAATGAGGTTACCTGCTTATACCACTGTGGGGACGGTAGTGGCAGGAGGATGAGAAAGGGCTGCAGCCCAGTCTTTCCATGCAGTTCCCATAGAAGAACAAAGACAGGTTTCCTTTTTGGGTTGTTGGATTTATTTATTTTTTGGTCATTTTTCTCCTGCTTGCTCGCTTTTGGTTTTGTTTCCCCATCAGTCTTCTGGCTCGGGTTCCACCCTCCCTTTCAACACACAAGGGCAATTTCTTGTAGGCCCTTCTGATGGGTGTCACATACAGAGTGCACACTGGATGTCTTCTGTAAAAGTCTCCTCAGAAGATTGAACCATCAGAGATCACAGCTTCAGGGAAAAGGAGGGAGTTGCTGCTCTTTGCACTCCCCCCATCCTAGACGCCTTTTGTGGTTTTATCTTTATTTGCTGGTGCTTAAGAATTTTAGCATTTAAATGACCCCTGCTAAGTGGTGGTACCAACACCTTGTTGACAGGAACAGGGAAGAGGAGAGGAGACAGTTTTACTGGGTTTTTAGGTGGCAACTACTTTCATAAAATGTGATAAAAAGTGTAATTCCAGCAGTGGATATTTATTTCTCAGTGTTCTTCAGGGCACCAAGCTGGACAAAACTATGATCCCAAGGTTCTGGAATTGCTTTTTTTGTGCCTTTTTTTTTAGCTCCAGACAGAACTGTAGTGTTTATGGAACTAGCAAAAATGTGGAGAAGAGCTTAAAAAAATCTCTGCTTTTGCAACTTTCCAGGTTGTTGTTGTGTCTTGGACTGTGGTGGCTCTAGGATGTTGTGGTGGCTGGGAGGACTGGAAGTGCTGCTGCATAACTTCACAGCCATTTTGCAGATTTTATCCCAATAATTTATTTCAGCCTCCTGGCCAGACTTGACTTCTAGCCCCTACAAGCAGAAGCCAGAAATATGTACTCCGATGGATTTGTCTTGTCATACTTCTGAACGCTGCTATCACTGTGTTTGCCTGAAAAGCCAAATCCCCATTTAATGTGGTTAGCAGGTCTTTCATCCATCATCCCCTCAGTTTTTTCTGTAGATGGGGCAGTTTTTGTGAACTTCTTCCACTTTTGCTGATAATGGCCCTCTCCTGGGCCATACTGCACAAAAGGCTTTTGTCTTGGGTGGTATTTTTGTACTGCTCTGCATGTCTTTAGAACAGTGCAGGCTCAGAACCCTTGGTTGCAGTGATGTGTCATGAGTGCTCTAGTTCTTGGCATCCCACCTCCAGTGGGTCCACACTGGTTTACACCTCTGGAGATCATCCAGTCCAACTCCCCTGCTAAAGCAGGATTGCCCAGAGCACAGCACTCAGGACTGCATCCAGACAGGGCTTGATGGTCTCCAGAGAAGGGGACTCCACACCCTCCCTGGGCANTAGAATCCCCAGATCCTTCCCCTCAGAAGTGCTTTCCAGCAGGTCTGCCCCTAATCTGTAGTGGTGCCTGGCATTCTTCTTCTCCAGGTGCAGGACCCTACACTTGCCATTGGTGAACCTCATGAGGTTCTTCTCTGCCCAGCTCTCCGATCTGTCCAGGTCACACTGGATGGTGGCACAGCCCTCTGGCGTGTCAGCCAGCCCTCCCAGTTTGGTGTCAGCAGTGAAGCTGCTGAGGATACAGTTATCTTTGGTCCTTGTGCAGCAGTTTTTGCTCATGAACAGGTGGGAATCAATCCAAGTGGATTCTTGCTAAGCTGGTCTCCAATGAAGCTGCTGGTGACATAACCTGCAGTATTCGAGCAAGTATTAAGTTTGCAGAGCTTGGGGAAGTCCAAAGGGAACTGCTGCTCCTTGGGACTCAGCTGGAAATGTATCACAAAGTTCCTTTGAGGCCAAACAGGGACTGTATTGTGGTAGCAAAATGTCTAAATCAGTAACTTGTTTGTGTTTATTTTGCCTGACGTTGGCATTTGTTTTGGGATTTCTTGCTGTATAAGAACAGCTGGCTGGTTTTATCTTTCACCACTATAAATCTGAACCTTTCACAAATGCCATTTAATTTACCCTCATAACGTCTGTGTTGTGGCCATGGTTTTGTTCCCATGTGTGCAAGTGCAATTGAGGGATGGTTTCTTAAAAAACAAGCAAGCAAATAAAAAGTATTGAACTCATTATAATGTCTGGATCCGTAAGGCTTTTGGCAATTTTGACAATACCTGTGGTAGCTCACCCAGGGAAGTGTTTTATGGAATTGTCTGGTTGCTGCCACAGAGTCAGCCCTTTGGGAGAACTAAGTTATGTATATATAGAAAGAGGAGAGCTGCTGGAGGTGGCAGACTAGACTTGTTCCTTTCCAGGCTGACTTTTTGGAAGAGTGATTAGCTTGGCTGCAACTTCACTGGTAGCTTTAGAATGGTCTGTGGGTGAATACGAGAGGAACTCCTGCTCGTGCTGGGTCCTTCTGTATTAGGCTTTTTGGTTTGATGATGGGAAGAAAATAGCATATGCTCCTTTAGATGACAGCCTCCACCTGTTCAGTGGTAAAAGTCTGTCTATAATCATCCTGTACCATGTTGCTCCAACATTGGATGCCCTAGATTAATTGCTGCTCTTATCACACTTTCCAAAGCAACAGAGATGAGTAGAATTTGTTTGAGCTAATGTGATGGTTATCTTTCCTCTCAGGTCAAAATCTGCTGTCTTTGTATTGCTTCACCAGGAAAGTCCTATGTGATTCTATTATTTTTCCATATTAGTCTAAATTTATAATTTCATTGACATTGCACATCCTTGACCTTAAATTAACTGATTGCCAGTTAACTCGAGATGGATGTGAGCTCTGTAAACGCTCAGAGAGATGCTGTCTAAATGTTTTGTTCTAGGACTCAGATGTTTGTTCTTTAATCCCCGGGCTCAGTCATGGAGAAAATACACCTGATTATAGCCTGTCGTGAAAAATGTCTGGCAAAACCGAGTCTGCAAGTTTGTAAACCCCGTGCCTGTTTCTCTTTGATCTCAGACAGACACAGCACCAATTTCGAGTTTACTTGCTGCTTTGCCAAAGCCAGCCACCTGGATGAAAAGCAGCTGGTTTAAAAACTGAGCTCAGAAGGATGCTGTGGAGTTTTTCTGGCCTCTACTGCATGAGGTTGTTCACGTTTGGGAGATGACAGAACCCACTTGTGGTGGTGGTTGTTCTCGTTAGGGTTTAGCAGAGTCTGCTGCAACAAGGAAGCACTCAGTTTGCAGAAGTGCAGGAATGGCCTTCTCCTGAAGTTGGCATCTCCTCTTGCTGGAAATGCTTTGAACTTTTCATGAAATCCAACAAAATCTTGTCACTTTTCTAATTTAAGTTAGGCTGTGGCTTAGTCTGTGCTTGGATACATGGTAAAGCGTGCCATCGTTATCTTCAGGCATGAGTTGTAGCTCACAGATAGTAATGAAGGATTTCACACAGAAACATAGAATGCTATGGGGTTGGAAGGGACCTCTGGGGATCATCCAGCCCAACTCCCTGCCAAAGCAGGTCCACCCAGAGCAGGTTGCACAGGAACATGTCCAGGTGGGTTTGGAATGTCTCCAGCAATGGAGACTCCACCACCTCTCTGGGCAGTCTCTGCCAGGACTCTGCCACCTTTGAAGTCAAGTTCCTCCTCATGTTTAGGTGGAACTTCTTATGTACAAGTCTGTGCCACTGCTCCTGTGATGTACTCTCTGTGTTTTCTCCCTGGATGGTTACACAAGCCAGCCCAAAAAGCTGCCATCCTTGGGACTGGTCCTTCTTGAAAAGACGTCTGTACATAGACTCAATGTGGTCTCTGTAGAAAGCACATTACTTACACATAAATGGAATTACTGCTCTACCAAAAGGGAAAAATAAAATAAAATCAAAAACTAGCCAGGTTCTGGAAGAGAGCTGAGCCTGCAGTGGAGAGCTTGGAGTCCTGGTGCCGTCGTGGGCTGAACAGCACAGCAGCAAGTGCCAAAGGGAGAACCTGGGGAGAAAGGGACAGGGAGGAAGGAGGGGACCTCTCTGCTCTGGTCTTTTGAACTGCTCAGTGTGGAGCTGCAGCCCACCCTCTGAAATAAAACTGTGAAATAGGTTTAGGAGGCATAAGAAGGGGTTAAACAGGACATGGGTATTTTCTTCTTCTTCTTTTTTTGTTTTGTTTTTTTTTGTTTAAGTGTTGTTTTAAAAACTTAAGTTATTTTTCTTGGATGCCATTTCCACCGTTGATAGTCTCTTTCTTCAGCTTTCTTAGCAGCACAATCAGTAGTTCTCAAGACAGTTATTAGCAGGAGGATGACTTGCAAATTGTGATTAGTGGGCTACAGCTTCCAATGCACTTATTATTTGCATCACTTTCCCCCTCCCCTCATTAATATTTGGCTTCCAGTTTCCTGAATATAGTAATATGATGCCGTGGCTTCTGGTTCACTGGTGAGACAGGGTATGTCTTGTGGGGGAAAAATGGGAAATGTCTAAATTAAAACAAAAAAGTCTTATGGTATTTAAACCCCCTGTTGCAACTGGGAACCAAGTGTTTTGGAAGCTACTAGGAAAGCAAGAGCATCATCACGCTGAAGGTTGAGTGTGTAGCTTGGCCTCTTACAATCTGAATCAGTAAGCGATGTTCTTAATTGGGTTACTGTCTTCCTTAAGTGGGTTGATTCAGCAGCGTGGGTCAGGGCATGTCTATTGGTGTGTGAATTTTAAGAGCAAAGGAGCTACGGGTGATCTGACACGTTCTGTTGGAATAAGACGGCTGGATGGGCTTCATGGATCATAGAGCTGGTGCAAGATGGTGTGGAGTTGTTGAGTAAATGCAACTCAGTGGTTAAAAACCCAGGGTAAACTCTTTGCCTCATTTTAAAGCCAACAGAAGACTTGTCCCTGGCTTGAGAAGGTCAGGATTTTGGTCTGTTTCAGTCCTAGCTACGCAGCAGCTTTCAACCATGCTGACAACTCTGACACCAGTATTAGTGATGGGGACTGGAAGTAAATACAAGAGTTTTTCAGGTAATGGACTACATACAATGAGATGGAAAATGCTTAATGTGTGAACTTTTTTACCAAGGACTTCTTCTACACAGATACTTAATTTAGGATCCCTAGGCATGCTTTAGTGGTCAAGAGAAACAGGTTTTAGATATATTTCCCCTATCAGCTGTCTTTTCTCTTCGGCTTTTTTCCTAACAGGAGTTAAGTATTTTGAACAAGTATTTGAAATTGATTTTTGAGTGTTCTTTAGCAGTTACTGAACTGTTTCTATTCACAGTGATTTATTAGTAATTTACTGCCTCTTTTTGTGTGTCTGTCTTCAATTTTATGAATCAAGTATGGGGGGGTGTGTGTGTGTGTGTGTGTATGTGTAGGTAAATAGAGTACAGATGTTTTAAAGTGTGTCTCCTCACGTCCAAGTTTTAATTTTGCAGACGATATCAGAAATTGCAGAAGATAATGAAGCCCTGGTAAGAACCTGATTAGATCATCACCTTGCACACTTCCCCTTCTTTTGCATGACTGAGTTCAGGCTCTTGTGCTAATCTTTATGTGTAAATGCAGCTGTGCGTATTCACTCAGACAGCCTTCAACCGTCTCTGTTTTCTGCTCTTTGACACCTGTTCAAATTTTCTGATGAAGCCTTTCTTGCTTTGCTTTGTGGAATGGGTGCTTCGTTTCTGTGACTTCTGCAGGGGCTTCTACTATTTCCTAAGTAAGGCTTTGCTTTTGTTCGTTTACTTAAATTGAAAAACCATTTCCCTGCCTTCCCCAGTTCCTCTCTTAAATTTGTCTGCCTTACGTTATAGTAGGCGATTTTAATTGTGGATGTTGGTGAGGTTTGAGTAAGAGTTTGAATTCCTATTATTTGATAATCCCAGGTAATTCTAGGTAATTTTGCAGGTAATTGCATAAAGGAAAACTGCAATATAGTAAAGGATGTCATATCAGAAAGTTCAGAAGCCTGCTTTATTGCCCTCATGATCAAGAATTAGGACCCTTCTGTGTGCTTCAAGCTAAGCAATGCCTTCGCAGGCTTTGATAAACTGAGACCCCAACAGATATTCTAATCCCTTGATTGATTTGCAAGTTTGACACATCAAGTATAGCTAAAAGCCAAGGAAGCAAAAGAATAATTAGTCAATTAACTATGCATCTGTCACTCTGAAAGCTCGATGTGGTTTCTCACACGGGAAATGCAGCCCCTCATCTGAATCCATGCTAAATCATACTTTCACAGATCTGCTGTAAACAAAGTTCTGAAACGTTTATTATTAAACCATTGCCTAATAAATAAATTAGGCAGTAAGAATAAATTTGGCAGGAAACTTAAACCCTTCCCCTACTTTCACTTTCTCAACCTAACATGAAGTAACTTGTTTCATAATAGAAAAGTTTAGATTCTGAGGAAAGTGATTAAAATGGTATGAGGTTTTCAGAATTTGTGACAGTGTCCTGCCTGCTGAGACGAGGTACCTCCTGTGCATTTAGATGGTGGGGTTTTTCCTCACTGCTGTAAAGATAATTCTTTGTGGAAGAATGGTTACACTCCTTCAGCATCTTTTTGCTTCCAGCTTCTGTTATCCTGTAGGCTTCTCTATATTAAATTATGCAGTTATCCTCAAGGCAGTACTAAAACACTGATTTGTAGTTGCGTTGCACCCTGCTTTTAGGAGATGATGATGCAGATGATCCGAATTAATTTTTTTTTTTACACAGTTTGGTTTTATTTACTCATGGGAACAAGGGATTACCCACTTTAAGACAGTTGTTATTGGTCAGTGTAGATGCAGCACATCAGCGGGTACAGCAGGAAAGCAAGTGTGTGTGACTAAAGCTTATTGTAGTTTTGGAAGTTAAATCCTGCCAGTAGGATCATGGAATTGTCAGAGTTGGAAGGGATCTCTAGAGATCATCCAGTCCAACTCCCCTGCTCAAGCAGGATTGCCCAGAGCACAGCACTCAGGACTGCATCCAGGTGGGGCTTGAAGGTCTCCAGAGAAGGGGACTCCACAGCCTCCCTGGGCAGCCTCTGCCAGGGCTCTGACACCCTCACCCCAAACAAGTTCTTTCTCATATTCAAATGGAACTTCCCGTGTTCCAGCTTGTGCCCGTTGACCCTCGTCCTTTTACTGTGAACCACTGAGAAAAGTCTGGCTCCATCCTCCTTCAACCCACCCTTCAGATCCTTGTGAGCATGAAGAAGGTCCACTTTACATTGGGGCATACAGTTTAATATTTTGTTTTCCATCAGCAGGACGTGGAATAGTGCAATTAAAATAACACCAGTTCTTGAGTATAGGACTAGCACTAAAGAAGGTACCAGAGCCGTTGGTCAGGACATGAAATCAGTAGTTGTGGAAGTTGGCCTGTTGGCACATTTTGAAGGTAAAGTGTGTACACTAGTGCTCCCTGAGTGTAGTTGTTGAATGTCCTGACTATTTTTCATCCATGTATTAATGGGAAAAGGTCCAACGAAAGAAGAACTATTAAAAAAACAAACACACACCTCAGAGCTTGGTATAATGAATTAAACTAGACCTTAAAACTTGAGGCCTCTGCTGGCTGTCTTCTTGGTTAAAAAATCTTAAACTGAATTTTAATTAAAAAAAAAAAAAAGAGATAGAAGTTACTTTTGATTAACAGGATGATATATTTCATAAAGTGCCAGTATTTCATTTTATCTCTGTCAGCTTGAACATGCTAATCTGACTTAAAGAAACCCTGGTGTTCTCAGAGAGGCCTTGTTTAACTTCCTCCACTGAAGGAAGTTCTTCTAAAACGTGGGTTTCTTTCTCCATCTTTTCAGTTTTAGGGGTTCCTATTTTGTTTTGGGATTTTATTTATGCCATGTTGGCTAGTACTTGGATTTATATAAAAAAACCCAATTTGGTATGGGGCAGCTTTATCAGTTGACCTTTGCACAGCAGTACTGAATTGCAGTCCAACCATGCTGATTAACTACACAGGAAAAAACCATTACTTATTCCTGATCTTTTAAGAAAATCTGGTTCGTTTAAGGAAATTACCATGAAATGAGCAAACCCAGGGATTTAAAAGATGGGGAAGAAGAGAAAAGGTAATTCTAATCACATCTTCATGAAGAACCAGTGTGTAATAGTTCCTCTGGGCTAGTTTCCCATGCATACAAATGCTTAATGTGCCTCAAAGTGGATTTAGTCACACTCCATAATAATAATAACATCCACACCTGGATTTATTCAAGAATACTTAGAGTTCTGTTAAAAATTTGCAGGTTGTTTTCTTTAATCAGAGTTAATTTTCCAGCTTAAAGAAGCCCTCATAACAAAAACTACAAAGGCGTTCCAGGTTTTTGCAATGCGAGTCGTTTAAAATCAGGAGGGCTGATCCCTTGCAACTAACGCAGTGAAACCCTACCACAAAGAAATATTTTAGTGGTGCTTGGCATGGTAGAGAAGAAAAAAATATACAAAAAAATAAAATCTGTGCCAATTACAGTGTAGCAGTTAAGTACGTTTTTCTGTAATCATCTAGAAAAATTGAGGCAGCTGCCCCACAGATTGTTTAGGCATTTTCAGCTGCACTGAGTGAGTACCAAGGAGGTGGGAATTGCTCCTAGTTTCATTTGATAGTGGCTTTTTCTTCTAATGCTGGGGAAACCCATACTTTTAGAAGACTCTAGTGTCTGAATTAATGAAAATACGGCCAGCAAGGCTCGGTGAGACTCAAGATCTCAGGGTTTTCAAGCCTTGCCAGGTGCAGGGACGAGGAGGAGCAAGGCCTGGGCCTTTGACCCAAGCTGCCTAACAGGATTATTTCATACCACAAATGTCATATTCAATATAAATTAGAAAAATTTGCTGTAGAGTTCTCTGTCCCTTGGTGGTGGTGATCCAGACAACTCCTTGCCCCAGTGCTGGACCCCATAGCCCTTCCCTTCCTCCCGAAGCCCTTGCACTCGCAGTGTCCCACATTTGCTATCCCTGCTGGGAGAGCACAGCTTCTGCTGAGAGTACGGGCTGAGTATAATTCTTGTACATCTTATATCAGTGTCAGGATTAATACTGGTTCTTTAGTATTATTGTTAATTATTTAATCTTATTCTATTAAATCTATTTACATTTCAACCCTTGTGGTTCTCTGTGGTCCCCGGTTCCCCTTTCCTGGGTGAGGAAGGTTCATCGGGTGATAGAATAATTGTCTGAATGACAAATTGTTATGAGTTTTCTTAAACTAACACTTGGTTAGGTTCTTGCCCCCATGGCTTTTCCAGAGCTCTTGTCCTCTGGAGGTTTGATATATTCCCCTTCCCAGTTTAAATTTATTCATGGCCATTTATCCTTTACAACTCTTGACTTAGAAAGTCCATCTCTGTGATGTTGACCTCGATGATGTCAGGCCTTTCAGCTGCCCAGTCCTAGGTGGTGAGGACAGTTGCTGAATGATAAAGGATTAAAAGTCAACTGCTTCCTTAACTCCTGCAACTCCTTTTGTTGCCTCCTACCCAGTTAAAGTTGTTTCTTTGCTGCCTTTCCTCTGCACAATTAGAGATTAGCTTAGGTTCTGCTTTGTCCCTGAAGAATGTTTTCTGTGAAGAGGTACTCAGTTTTGGTTTTTAGTCCCAATGGGCTGCTGACTGTATCCTGGTTGTGACACAAAAGCAAAAGTTAATTTCCTCGTTCTCATGTGCAACTTTTATCATATAAAACATGAGACAGCCCACCTGGCTTTAAAAAAGCTTATAAGGCCTTCTATTTTTCTGTTAGTTGGTGACAGCTGTGCCGGACTAATTATCTCAATTTAAAGAATCATGTGGACAGCTGAATATATTCCCCTCCTCAGTAGAAAGAAAATACTCATTTTGGTGTGTGTGTTAAGCACAGATTGAGGTTTTTGGTGTTTCTTTTCAAAACATCTAGGGGTTTGGGTGTTCATGTCCCACTAATTTATTTTGAAAAGAAATCCAAATTGCTTTAGGCTTCTTTCAAAATATCAGATATAGTTCTATGTCTATGTGTGAGGATTACTTAGCACGCATGGTATAAAGATGGTTTAGCATGTAGAAATGATACTGGGAAGACAGGTGAGAGACAGGCATGGTGACCAGGGTCACGTGCATGTTCCTGTCATCTTTATTTTTAGAAAAGCTAATATCAAAATGCATGGACTTTTTTATTTTCTTCTTTTATTTTTCTTCTTCACTGTTTGTTAAGGTAATGATGCAGAAAATTCTTAGGGATGTGGATTGACCATCACAATATGGTAAGAGTGTCACAGCCCTGGCAGGGTGTGGAGTCTCCTTCTCTGGAGACCTTCAAGCCCCGCCTGGATGCAGTCCTGAGTGCTGTGCTCTGGGCAATCCTGCTTTAGCAGGGGAGTTGGACTGGATGATTTCGAGAGGTCCCTTCCAACTCCGGCAATTCCATGATTCTGTGATTAACCTGACCTGATATGTCCACTTGCACTGGGACAGCAGACAGTGTTCCAGACCACAGCTTCCCCCACTTAAGAGGCTTTTGATGAGAGCTGCTGTGGATGAGAAGGTGCTTCCCAACCACCTCATGGGGAGTCAGACAGCAGAAAATGGGGAAACCTCATCGGCTGTCCCCACCTGAGAGCCAGAGCCCTGAAGAGCACTGAGGAGGGGTTGTATAAGTAACTTGCTTGACAGCATAGATCATTAAAATGTCAGTGTTAGTGAGATATGAAATTGCAATTACACAGTGCATCTTTCTGATCATTTTTCCTCTCTTGCTGCAGTGACACACAATAAAAAGCAGCTTCATGAGGACTTGCCCTCAAACTATTGATTCATTTTGCCAGAGCAGCAAGGGTTTGGTATTTATGGAACTGCCATACCTTTGTGATGGGTTAGTCTAGAAAAGACTTTTCAGGCCTTGTATGACTTAAACACTTACTCACTGAGATTTGAAGTTAAATAGCTCCTACCATGTATTTCCGAAGATTACCAAATTTATCAATAAACTTTGATCCCCTTGAAATCTCCAGCATCTGCTGTGTCCGCAGGAGTATGAGTGTGCCTGTGGTCGTGGGACTTGAAATGAATTGCTTGTAAGCCTGTTTCTCCCTCTTTGCTTTTATTTAAACACCTAACAGTGAATCAACACGACTCCTTTCCCCTTCTCCCTTCCCCTTCCATATACTTTAATCTTTATCGTGCTCTAATTAGCTGGAAGGTTGCTTCCAAATCTAGCTGTGCTATTCCTAATGCTTATCCTTCGAGCCTGGCTTTTGACTTTGGCAGTGGCACGTAGTGTATAGATGTGTGTGCGGGTGCATTATGTATAGCTATATATTTAAAAAGCATACCTGCTGTGTGTGTGTGACGTTGCATTAATATAGTTGGAGTCTCTTGTTCTGCTTAATTAGTCCCAGCGTTGCACCTCTTCACTCCTTAATGATCCGAAGCGGTGTCCCAGGAGTGACACCTGGTGGGGGTGTCTCATTTTCAGTTGGAAAATGCTTTCACCTTCTGGATCCCAAACAGTTGTATCATTGTCACATCTACTAAAACCAGGTTTATGTGTTAAAACCGGTATTTTCAGTTCCATTGACCCAGTTTCCCCTCCAGAGCTGTGGAGAAGGCTGGATTAATTGACAGGATTAGTGAGTAGTTTTGGTGAGATGAATAACTGAGACTGCCAAATTCAGATTAGTTGAATTCCTTCACAGTCCAGCCACTGCTGTTCTGAAGACCAATATCCATATGCAGGTTTAATACATTTTAAGTAATCCCTCTAAACTATACCCGTATAATATACCCATGCTTTCACATACAATTATTTCATAGAGGGGCATTTATGTACCAAATGCAGGTTAAATGACTAAATTTTTAAAAAATGTATAAGAAAAATCTAGGGGAGATAAATTATCTGCTTAATTTAATGCTAGAGGAGATATTTTATATTTTAACTATATTTTTGCTTTTTAACTGATATGGCCTCATGATCTATCTTTTTGTAATTTTTTTCTCTTTTTCTTTGGATCTAGTCTAGTCTAGCTTCTTAAAATACCAGAACCCATATATTTGTGGAAGTGTTCTGCTGTGAAGATGCATAAGCATTTGGCATGGGTTTTTGAAGGAAGGCTTTTGTAGGGGGGCTGTTTTATATATATAAAAACATGTATAAATATATAATATATGTATATTCATAAATAACTATTTTTTGCAAAAGGAATGGATTGAGGAAAATTACAGGACCGGAGCCGATTTAATTTGCTGCAGAGTCTTATTGTCATCTTACTGTGAAATCCTTGATTATTTGGAACGCTAGAGATGACATATTAAATCTAATTTAATTCATATAAGATCTGCAATATTAAAAAAAACCAAACAAGCAAACAAACCCAACCTTCCTCTCCCCCAAACAAACCCCAAAACTTCCAGATTGTGCATTTGCTGAACACAGTATTCCTTGCAGAATGACAATGGATTTTTTTAAAGACACTCTTTTTTCCTTTGTTGTAGTTTTTTCATCTTGTCATAAATACTCAAAGCTGCTGTGGAAGAAAAAGGCGTGGGTTTGGGTTGTTTTGGTTTGTTTTTCTTTTTTTTTTTTCTTGTTTGTTTTGTTTTACTCACATAATGTCAAGAATGGCAAATTTATTTTTAGAGGAGAGCATTTGTGGAGTTTCAGTGAACAAGAGCCTTTTTTCTTAAATTAAGGAGCCATTAAAGGTTGGATCTCACAATCAGAAATCCCCAAATGGCAGTTTACATCAAATCCAGTAAACTGGCTACTTGTGTTGCTGCATTGAAACACATTTTCTGCCTTATTCTTCTGTCCTGCTGTAAACAGCTTCCATCTGAGGGGATGCTCACTTCTTTGCGCTGAGTTGTTGCAGGGTCTCAGGAGAGCAAAATCCTAGAATAAGGATGAACAATTACATTCCTTAAGCACGGCTATAATCTTAGATTCAGGGTTTTAACCTACTAGTTTCAATCTGACAGAGTTTTTTTGTTTGTTTTGTTTGGTTTTTTTTAAAAAAAACTCATCTTTTTATTAAGTAGGCTGTTGAATTAAGATCACTGGGACTATTTGTGCTGTTTAGAGCTTATGCTTGTTAATGTCTTATTGGCAGAGTACCTTGCAGGCAGTTTGGCATGGCCTTAAAGGCATAATATACGCTGCTTGGCTTGAGGCTCTGTGCTCTTGCTGCTGATACTGAGTCCTTCCCTCATTGAACAGCTTCATTGACATCATTGTGGCTGCTAACTGTTGGGTGCCTGACTATATCCATATAGAAATAAAGCTAGTCTTAAAAAAACCCACATTTTTTAACTTGGAAAATTCCTTTGTGGCCAGTCAGGTTGGAGCATATTCTTTACGTTGAGTTTAAAACTGTTTTGTACTCAACCCAAAGTTGGGTTCCTACAGAGATGCCTTGAATCTCAAATTTACAGGTGTGAAATGCAGTGTTAGTGGCCTGCAAACCCGAAATAACTCGCATAAATTATGGGAACTTTGCAATTTCCTTGTTGTGGTTGCCCGTAGATAAACAAAAGGAGATGCATCTTCAGGTTCAAAGAAAGAAATCAAGTCATTAATTATGGCAAAAGTGCTGCTCAATAGGAAATCTCTTCTCCTGCATTTTTAAAATATATTTGCTTCCTTGTAAGAGAACGAACAAACGATCCATGAACTTTCTGCCAATCTACTTAATGCAGAGGTGCCAAAATGTGGCTCTTCTGTATGACCTTCAATTTGGAGCATTCCTACAAGTTGCTGAGAGAAAAGCTCACTTCTTTTATTGTGTTAGATCTAAACCTCTGAATTTATGTGAGGAGTTTAATTTGGACGATCTCATTTCCTTGAGCATTGCACCTGGTGATCTCCTGGGGATTCGTTCTTCTCTTACAAAGCTGCTTTCCTCCAGGGTGTGACTGGTCTTGATGTCCATGCTAAATTGTTTTGGAGACTTCTCTTGCACGGCCTCTCTTGCTCTTCTGCTACCTCCTAGAGTATAATTGGCTTCACTTTCCTGCCTTTCTGAAAACTTCCTGCTGCTTTTATTCCCTGGGTCCTTGCCCTGCTGCACCCCTGGTAAATGTTGTCACGACTCCTGTCTCTTGCAGCTTTGGAGACATGTTGTCCTTTACACTGACTGCATTTGTTGAGCTGATGGATCATGGGATTGTATCGTGGGATACATTCTCTGTGGCATTCATTAAAAAGGTAAATTTGTACCTGTTCTGTATCAGTTTAAATTTTTGAGGTGAGTCATGGTTGGGTTTTCTTTCTTTGTTTTTATTTTATTTTATTTTTTGTATTTGTTTATTGTTGGGTTTTTCCCCCCCTTCCTTCCCAGGTACGTTACTTAGGTCACTGGCCAACAAGGTACAGGGAAGTGGGATTAAAATGTTATATCAAACTATAATATTTTTAGTTGCAGGACCTGGCCCAATTTTTATGGAAATCTATGGTGGTGAAATGGGATTGATGCTGTTTTAGGCTTATTACACAAGAAATCGCTTGCTCAGTTCCAGCATGACCTCTCTGTGCAGATACCACACAACAGTATTTTGATTTAATGGGAATGAAAATGAGAAATACCATGTATCTTGAAACAAAAAGCAGCACTGGAACTTTTCCTCTGGGTCTATGGGAGGAAGAGAAATGAGTTATTTTATAAATTGAACTGAAGCTGATATCTGCTGAGATTATCAACTTGAACTCTGGTCCTCCTGAATCTTGCAGCTGAGGTCAGTGGTTTTGAAACACATCTTTCCACAATTGGCAACTCTTTATTTTTTTTTTTCTTTTCTTACACGTAGGAAGTGCACAAAAAGCAGTAGAAATATGGCTTAAAATACAGAAATATAACAGACTTCAGAAAACAGGTTTTGTTACTAATTTAACCTTTTTCATTAACTGTGGGGAAAAAAATCCCAACCAAACCACAGTTCCTTACAAAGATTTTCCAAACCAGATTCAGTTCAGAACTTAAGACCCAGCGCGTTTGTACAGGCTCAAAAGATATCATTTCAGTGAAGTATCAGAAGCAGTAATGGAAGAAATACAACCTATGGCAAAGATCTCTTTATTTTAGCAGAGTGTGTCTGAGTAAAGACTCAAAATTTGGGTAGAAAATTGCTGCTACCAAAGTCCAAATTTAGTTTTGTTGCCAAAATGCGAAGAAGAATCAATTATGAAACAAGCATTAGATATCAATGGTCGGGTTTGGTCATTACAAATGATGGATGATATAAAAATTAGTATAATTGATGTGGATTTTGGACTCTTTTTTTTGCCAGTCGTGCAGTCTAGATAGATTGTGATGATGTTATCTTGTCATGGCAAAGCAAACAGTACAAGTGTTTTTGAACTGATTTCATGAGGTACGGGGTCAAGGCCAGAAGGTCTTAGTTGCAAGGGGAGCCTTCTAAGAAGTTTATGAAGAAACTTGCTAAAATGAGTTTAAATGGAGCTGCTCTGGGAGTGACTTCTAACAGCTGGCTTTGTCTAACCCTATCAGCATCTTTTTTCCCTGTGGTTTGTGTAGTAACTGCAGAAGAAAGTGTTGTTTGCACCCTTGTTAATGGCTTATTTCTTCTGTCTGGTGCTTTCATAGGATTCCCTGGACAGTCAACCCAATTTAAAAAACAAAACAAAAGACATAAAAAGGAGTTTCACCAAGTAACTGTGAAAACCAAAACTGGCCAGTAAAAGCCAGAAGTGAAACTGGTGAAGGAGAAAGGGAGAAAGGAGAAGAATAGGAAAGTTAGAAGAGAAACAGAAAGACAAAGAAGGACAACAATAGAGGGTAGAAGCTGGAGGAGACCTCCAGGGGAACCTCTGACTGCTTCTAGTAGCTGACTGGTGCTGGAGACCAGTCTCCCTCCCTCTCATCCTTCGGGTACAGACAGACTGCTAATCCAGCTGCTGTGAATAAAAACTGACACTTTTGAGGAGACATTTGCTCCTTAGCGTAGGGCACAACAGCATTATTTGAAAAATCTTCCAGAGGATATTCAAGATTTTCTCTAGACCCTTTTCTTGCTTATGACAATAAAGTTGTCGTAAATAAATAACATTTCCTGCTTCCATAATTGTCTAAAGAATTTGAATTCCCAGTTCTTGATAAATGTTGTGGTGATTGTATATCAAAATACATTGGTAGTCCCATCTTTAGTTCCTACAGGAGGAGAAAGAAATGTTGTAGTATTGCTTGAGATACAGTTAAAAATATCTCTTGGGATTATTTATATAATTGCTGTTTCATAACTGTGTGAGGGAAGAGTCTTAACCTTGATGAATTGTTTACTCTGCCTTCTAAAACGTATTGTGCAGGAACGGGGTGGCAGCAGGAAGAGTGTCTCTCTGTCCGTCAGTTGGTTCTTCTGTAGTCAAGTGCAATTCTAGGTTCTTAAAAATGAGATGCAGACTTCAAAATCCTACTACGCATTAGGACTTTGTCAGGTTTTGCTGTACGTTTCTGACATCAAAATGATGCAGGCAAATAATGAACGCACTGTTGCTCAGAAAAATACATCGGTTTCCTTCGAGGTTCTTTTCCTGTGTGGGTTTTGGTGCTGGTGGCGCTTNAGTTTGCTGAGAGGGAAACTCAGATGGTGTTATCTATCCTCACTTTTACATGTTTAGCTCCTGTCTCAGGAGAACACCCGGGACTGGATGCATCAAGGCATTCTGATTTCTAATTTCCCTTGAAATCTATAGGAAGTTAAGCCACCCAGCCACTCTTTTCTATGTGGGTGTGTATCTCCCCATGGGACTATGCAGACATTAAGATTACAGGTATTTTGCTAAAGAAGTAGTTTTGTCCTTAATGAGACACGTCCACGTGAACAGATTTTCATGTGAAAGTGCAAAGCGGGGAAGTTGCTTATTTCTGGAGGAGAGGTTGCATTTCTGTGAGCTTGCATTATTCTTAGCACCAGAATTTTTTGCTAAATGAGTGCAGGATTATTTTTGGATGTTGAAAGCCCTCCCTGCACGTGGTGTCCAATAAGCAGAGAACAGTAAATAACACAAATTTTAACTCTGTTGATTGATTCTTGTCTCTGTTATTATTTTTTTTTTTTTAATATCCAGAACTTCCAAGTATGGTAATAGAATTTAATCTAATTTTGCTCCCTCTGGAGCTGGCATGCCTTATTTATCAGGGCAGACAAGCCTATTATTTCTGGCCAGACTTCAAGCTTCAGCATGGTAGTTATGAACACAGTTTGACGTGCAGGTCACCTAGCAGATGTTTTGCAGGTACGTTCAGAGTGGTATAAACACACCAGCCAGCTCCATACTTTGGGTTTGTGTTTATGATTAGAAGATGTTATGGTCCAGAATCAGAAGAATAAATATATTCAAGGCAATATGTCCTAGGCTGAAGGTTCAGTTATCTGTACAATTAGGTTTCTGCAGACCCCTGGTATGAGTGTGTCACACTGAAGCACGTGAAATATCATGGGAAGGAGCCACTGCTCTAAGAATAATTCGTGCATCTCGGGGCTTTTAAAGAGCACGGTGACCATAGTCTGACAAGTTGGGATGCAGCCTAGTTGTACTGTATTCCTGCTGGGCAGTTGATCCATGGATTCCTGATGGTTGTGAGGCATTTGGAGTGCGTTTGGCTCATTGAGTGAGCAGGGCAGAGTTGCTCTGTGCCCACACACTGCCTGTATTGTGGACCTTCTGGACACGCTTCTGGGGGTGTTGGTTGACTGTGGGCTGAGTGTGAGCCAGCAGCGTGCCCAGGTGGCCACCAGCATCCTGATCTGGATCGGGAAGAGTGTGGTAAGGAAAACTCGGGAGGGGATCATCCCCCTGCACTGGGCACTGGTGAGGTCCTACCTGGAGTGCTGCGTTCAGTTTTGGGCCCCTTCCCACAAAAAAGACATTGAGGGGTTCGAGTCGATACAGAGAAGGGCAACGGAGCTGGTGAGGGATCTGGAGAAGAAGCCTTGTAAGGAGAGGCTGGGGGAGCTTGGGGTGTTCAGCCTGGAGACAAGGAGGCTGAGGGGAGACCTTCTGGTATATAAAAGCCAGGTTGATGTAGTGCTTCGAGACGTGGTTTGATGATGGTTTTTATTGGAGTTTGGTTGATAGATGTCCCTTCCAACCCAGACAGTTCTATGATTCTATGACATCTGGCAGCTCTGGCTGCAGTGCATCAGAAAACAACTGGATGATCATTAAGAGGGGTAGGGTTTGGGACTTTGGTGCTTCTGGGATACAGCCTGTTACTTTAAACAGCTCAACATGCATCATATACCAATGTAAATATTGCTTGGTCTCGAGACTTGGAGGCAGCAGGTATTGAAAGTCAAGAGTAGAAAAAGGTTAATTGAATTGCTTCTCTCCTCCTGTTCTGTATGCATGCATGGGTTGGTTCTTTATTTTCTGTAAAGTCAATATGAATTTCCTTGAGTCGAGTTATATTCAGCATAACTGAATTGGGGTTAATGCAAACCAAGTGGCACAGCAAAG
This sequence comes from Thinocorus orbignyianus, assembly GCA_013400375.1. Taxonomy (NCBI): domain Eukaryota; kingdom Metazoa; phylum Chordata; class Aves; order Ciconiiformes; family Thinocoridae; genus Thinocorus; species Thinocorus orbignyianus. The sequence continues at coordinate 149,790 of VXBW01006817.1, forward strand.
AGCAGTTCTGCAATAGATTAGGAGAAAAATCTGTCCCTCTTCCCTTGTCACCTCCAACCAAAGTTTCAGAAAGGGTGTTTTGCTCCGTCAATACCGCTCAAAATGTCCCCAGTGCAGAACAGTGTTGCTGTGAATTTTATAGGCAGCTAAGCAGCTTTTCCAAGCACAGGCTCTCTTCCTCCAAAAGGAAAAGCATCCAGGATCAGAAGCGGTGTAATCGCCTTTGAGGTTGCAGCATGAGCACTGAAGAAGCATGTAGACTTGAAGTTTTCTGGAAAGAATGCATCAGACTTGAGCCAGGGCTACTGTAGTCTCCTCCTTTGTGATATTTCTTCTGTCTGACTGTGCTTCCTTGGGTACCTTTCAGCTTGGCTGTGCTGGTATCGGTGCAGTCAAGGAAAACCCAGGCAGATCTCGCTTCTTGCCTCAGTGGAAGGCAAGTTCTTCCAGGGAAGCTGTGGCCAGCTGGGTAGCATGTGGAAGAACACACATTGCCCCATCTGACTGCACAGCCGTGTCGGCTCTGCAGATGTGGGTGTGCAGTGTGTCATTGCTGTCAAAATTTGGCTTTGATTACCCTGCCATTTGTTTGTAGCAGCTTGCGGTAAAAGTGAAAGCTATTAATGCAAAAGTTACCAGCAAGGCTGGACTCTAGACAGACAGGGAACCAGTTGTGCTGATAAATGATCATCAGCAAGAGTTTTAATTTGTAACCTGGAAAGAGCTTTCAGTGTTGTTGGTAAC
>VXBW01006817.1:153063-168893 GCA_013400375.1 Thinocorus orbignyianus
CAACTGCAGGACCCTGATAAAGTGACAGAGTATTTGAAGGGGAAATGTGGTGGCTGTTCTAGAGAGGTACAACTCCCTGCTCTGTGCTGGGCCCTGGCCAGCATCTACCAGACATTGCTCAATACTGTGCAGCATCCCCAGGAGAAAGAGAGGGGAACCAGGCCCACAGGCAGCGTGGCCTCTGCCCCTTCTGTGGCAAGTGCTGCAGCTTCTCCAACCCCAGGGGTGGACACTGGAGCGAGTGTTGCGACCACTCCAACCCCAGGGGTGGACACTGGAGCGAGTGTTGTGGCCTCTCCAACCCCAGGGGTGGATACTGCCGCAGGTGCCGGAACTAGTCCAAGCCCGGTGGTGGACACCGTAGCCGATACCACGACCATCCCAACCCCAGTGGTAGGTACTGAAGCCAAATCTGAAATCCAGCCCGTGCCCATATCAGTTGCCCCTGTTGATTTGTTTAACATTTCTGTCACCAAGGGACAGTGATGAGAATTCTTGTGGTGACGCTGTTTTGGTCCAGAACAGGTTCACTGAGAGCTGCTGAGCAGTTGTGACCAAGACTTTTTTTTTTTAAATACTGGAGAATGTTTAAACAAACATCAAAGCCATAATGAGTAATAAGTCTTGTTTTCTTCAAAAGTATTTTTAAAATTGCAAACAAGGGAAAGAAAAGCCATGGTTTAATTTATTTTTTCTAAAAAAGAACCTTTTTCCCTGTTCCTTTTTCCTTTTCCCAATACAGTCTTCAGTTGAGGAGAGCGGGTACCGAATAATAATGATAATAATAAAATTGGAATAAAAACTTTCTTTTGGTTTTGGCATAAATCCGTGACAGGTCCTTGTAAAAACAACCCAAAGATTTCATTTTTTACACTTCTATATAGTTGCTAATGCTTGTGTATCTGTGCAAAATATGCTTTGGTAATATAAGAAGCTGAGAGACGATATCCGATGTAGCTAATATTTTAACAGTAATCAGTCAGAATCTGTTGGATTTCTCGTTATATCTGTCTTGTGGTTAATTATGAGGAGAAGCTGAGGCAGTGACTGTACTTGACAAACCCAAGCAGTCTGTTCCCTGTGACGTGAAGTATATCTGTGCCTGGCACTCCCCCTGCAGCTCGGTTGTGCCTTTCCAAAAGAGATGGAAGCAGCTGTATCACTCCTTCCTTTGATGTTCTGTGCAACTGAAACCTGCTCAGCCAGGAAAAGCCTACAAACTGAAGCGGAATATCTCTTCTCTTTGATCCGTTCTTCATTCCTTAACATTCCAATATTCCACTGCAGCACCTGTTATCTGGTATAAAGAAAGCAGTCGATATCCACGACTGCCTCCTGTTTCACAATTAGATTTGATTTCTTTCTGCAAGTTGGTTCTCACCCTTAAGGCTTGTTTTATTCAAATTGTTTTTACAGCCCTGTTTCCAATCCCTCATATGTTTTATGTAATGGTCTCAGTTTTCCTGTTTTCTAGTTTCTTGTCTGTCATGTAAAAGTAGCCAGTATGTAGGATCATAGGATTGTCTAGATTGGAAGGGANAATATTATTCCATCCTTTAACAGTGCATTTTGAAAACAAGAATTTAAAAATAATTGCTTGATTGTAATTGTTGTAAGTTGCATGCACTGCATGTGCCAGCACATGTCCACATTCATACACACTTATTTCTGTATTGATGGGAAAGATCATGGAATTGAAATGAGGTGTGGACTTGTAGATATGGTTAGGATTTGACTCTCATGCTTGGTAAGTATATTCCCTCCTATGGATTTTAGGACAGCCTTGGAACAGGATGCCCAGGGNTTACTCTTCAAGTCTAACAAACATCATCAGGAGTTTTTAAAAATGTATTATTCCTGGAGTTGAACAGTATTTTTGATGTAGTGCCAAGTGCACAGAATCACAGAGCATCCTAAGGATGTCCTCGAGGACGTGTCAGCATTGATGTGATTTGCTGGGCTGTATTATGCAGGGCTGCAATGCATGAGCTCTGTTTCCAATCAATGATCTACTAATTTCAGACATTACCCCTTTGTGTGCATATAAAGAGAGTTTAAATAGCAGTGTGCAGTCACAGAATCATCAAATGGTTAGCGTTGGAAGGGACCTCAAAGATCATCCAGTTCCAACACCCCTGCCATGGGCAGGGACACCTCCCACCAGACCAGGTTGTTCCAAGCCCCATCCAGCCTGGCCTTGAACCCCTCCAAGGATGGGGCAGCCACAGCTTCTCTGGGCAACCTGTTCCAGTGCCTCACCACCCTCACAGCAAAGAATTTCTTTCTAAGATCTAATCTAAATCTCCCCTCTTCCAATTTAAAACCATTACCCCTCGTCCTGTCACTCCACTCCCTGACAACGAGTCCCTCTCCAGGTCTCCTGTAGCCCCCTTTCAGATCCTGGAAGGCTGCTCTAAGGTCTCCCTGTAGCCTTCTCTTCTCCAGGCTGAACAACCCCAACTCTCTCAGCCTACCTTCATAGGAGAGGTGCCCTCTGATCATCTTCGTGGCCCTCCACTGGACCCATTCCAATGTCCACCCGGTTCATGTGTTGAGGACTCCAGAGCTGGACCCAATACAATATTATTCCATCCTTTAACAGTGCATTTTGAAAACAAGAATTTAAAAATAATTGCTTGATTGTAATTGTTGTAAGTTGCATGCACTGCATGTGCCAGCACATGTCCACATTCATACACACTTATTTCTGTATTGATGGGAAAGATCATGGAATTGAAATGAGGTGTGGACTTGTAGATATGGTTAAGATTTGACTCTCATGCTTGGTAAGTATATTCCCTCCTATGGATTTTAGGACAGCCTTGGAACAGGATGCCCAGGGAGGAAGGGGTTGAGGCCCCGTCCCTGGAGGGATTTAAAAGCTGGGTTGACCTAGTGCTTAGAGACATGGATTAGTGATGGTTTTTATCAGAATGAGGTTGATGGTTGGACTAGATGATCTGAAAGGTCCCTTCCAACCCAGACAACTCAGTGGTTCTATAGTTTGCAGGATGGACAGCTGGGGTTAGCTGCTTAGGAATGGCAGTAGAAGCGTATTCTCCTTGGCAATGACTTCAGACAGGTCTAGAAAGAGAAGTTAATTCTAGACCAATGTCAGCTTTACTACCAAAATATAGGGGAGAAGTTATTATTTGCTATGATGAAACTGTACTGAGTGATAGGTTGATTTATTGAGTGAAAATTAGAGCATTTGACTTGAAAACAGCCAAAATATTAATGTAAATAAGCATGTTGTCTGATGTCTTGTTTTAAAGTCCTGGCTGATTTCCATTCCATGCTTCCTTCTGTGTTGTTCGGCAGGGGGAAGGTTATGCCTGAGCAGGTGTGTATAAATGCTGTTTAACCCGCAGAGGTCTCCTGGGAGGTCTTTCATTGCTGGTTCTGGATCATCAAAGTCCTCAGCTTGAGATCTGCCTTTCACTTCTTTGCCCTTTTTCTCATAGCAGAGTGATTTGAATCTGTGACCCCCAAAATAAAGCATATGGTCATTTAACTGAGACGCTGTTTCATTTTCTTGTAGAAGCAACTTTGCATAAACTTAAGACTAAAACATTTTAAGTCAGTCTTATTCTAGATATGGCTCTAAAATATCTGCTTCTGACTAATTGTTAATTTATTTTTATTTTTAATTTTTAACTAAACCAGGAAATGGCAAACATTCTGGCACAAAAGCAGCTTCGCTCTATCATCTTAACTGTAAGTATATAATTTATGTGTATTATATATATATATGATAGCAGAGAGGAAAAAGTGACCCCAGTTTTGTTGTGCATAGATTTTCTCTTAATATATTTTAACTGTCCTTGAATTTCAGTATGTTTTGAAGCCTGTAGTACACAACATAAATGTTTGGTTGCTTAGTGGGTTCCAAACTGATTACAGAAAGGGTATTTTCCCAGTGAAATAAGTTGCCATTTCTTCATGAAAATACAATACTGAATAAAATAATAATGTCTCAAACTGCTTCTTCCCATGGAAAGTGTGATCTTTGTTGTGCAGATGAGGGGTTGTCTGAGGAATTTATAGCAAATTCTCTGTGTTAAAGTTTGAAGCCGATGAGAGCTGAGGAAGCCACACAAGGCTTTCTGTCTTGCAAAATGAATCTATAAATTATTCTGTCTTGATATAAAGTTGTGCACAGTTGGCCACCACTTGCATGAAAAACTGTAGTGAAATAATGTGAAATATAGCTCAGAATGAAGTTAATGAGTGCTCTCATGGAAAATCAGAGGGATTTTGCCTTTCACCTTAAATTCCATCTTCAAGGGAACAAGGGGAAGTGCTCTTTCTCTGTCATGAGATACTGGGCAGTGTAAAGCCAACCGACCAACAACCAGACAACACCTTGCTCTTCTGTATTCCTTGTCATCATTTCAGTGATGTCTACAAAACCCCAGAACTTAATCCAGAAGGCACAATTTTACACCGCTTGTGTTCGTAAGAAATTCGGTACAAGCATATGGACAGTATTCTTAGGTGTTCAATTACTATTGTAAAATACTTCAGTGCCCTTTGGCAGACAGCTGTATTTATGTATGTATTTATTAATTCTCTGGAATTGTGCAGTATCGATTCCTGTATTCATCTCCTACTTGATGACTTTCCTTATGTATGCTCTGCTGCGTCCAGTGTCCTGGCTCTGTTTCCCATACAGAACCACTTCATGTTTTCTGGCACACTAGGGATTTTTAAGTTATCCATCAGTTTGGTATCAGCTTTCTGAATGGGATGGTTTTGCGTGTATGGGGAATTGTACACTTATGTATTTTGAAGCAGTTTTACGAGGAGAAGTTGTGTCTGTTAGAGGCTGGGTTGTGGTGGGATGTTGACTCCTCCAGCAGTAGCCCTGTTACATCACTGTATTTACTGGTTACGTTTGCAGCCTGAATATTTTTCTGCTTAGGCAGCTGCTCTCTTAATATTTATGAATATTCTCCCTTTATATACCTATATATATATATGTACAGATCTCTAATGATTTTGTTAAGGAGTAAATTTTTCTTTGAAGTCTCACTACCAATTTTTGAATATTTTTAAAGCCACTTCTCATCATATACATAGGCTCCATCTAGTGGCTCTAAGGAGAAAGCTTCGGTATATTACTGCAAAGTCCTGTCCAATAAAGTTGGATCTAAACTATCTATCTAAACTAGGATCTAAACTGTAAAGTAGGATCTAAACTGGTTTAGATACTAGATCTAAACCTAAATTGTAGTCCTGATTTGATTTTCTTCTTTCTGGAGTGTACATATACACTACTGACATTTTTTCCCTAAGATGGCATTCACCAGAGTCTCTTTCTTTGCAGCATGTTATCAGGGCACAGAGGGCCATCAATAATGAAATGGCACACCAGCTTTATGTTCTGCAAGTACTTACCTTTAACCTTCTGGAAGACAGAATGATGACAAAAATGGATCCACAGGATCAGGTAAGCACCTGACATTATCTGGTCAGAACAGGAAGAGGACAACTGCTCGTTGCTGTGGCTAAAGCTCTTCATGGAGGAAAAGGCATTGCTGAGAATGCTCACACTGTTCATTCCTTCATCCTCTCTGTCTGTGAAGTTGGGTTATCTTTTCTGGTTGGTGGAAATCACAGAACCACAGAATGATACGGGGTTGGAAGGGACCTCTGGAGATGATCTAGTCCAACCCCCTGCCAAAGCAGGTCCATCCAGAACAGGTTGCACAGGAACCTGTCCAGGTGGGTTTGGAATGTCTCCAGAGATAGAGACTCCACCACCTCTCTGGGCAGCCTCTTCTGATGCTCCATCATACTCACAGGAAAGAAGTTCCTCCTCATGTTTAGAGGGAACTTATGTACAAGTTTATGCCCTTTCCCTCTTGTCCTGTCCCTGGGCACCACTGAGAAAAGACTGGCCCCATCCTCATGACACCCACCCTTGAAGTATTTATGGGGGTTGATCAGATTCCCCCCTCAGCCTTCTCTTCTCCAGACTAAAAAGACCCAGGTCTCTCAGCCTTTCATGGCTGAGGTCAAAAGTCCAATGATACTGGCTATTATGTTGCTTGTACCAAAGTACAACAAAAAATGACCAGCCTGTTCTCCTTAGCATATATTTCTGTGAAGTGAATTTGGTGTCCTTCTGAGCTAAACTCCCAAGTGGTAGTCCAGCATTTGTTTCTTCTGCATACTTCTCAGAAGCAACAGAAATACATGGTCCTTCCTAAAAGTGCTTCCTTAGGACTAAAATAATTGTTTAAATGACAACTGTCTGGCATGCTAGAGTTGATATTAATTGATGTTGCAATAAAACTGATTTTTGTTTTTGGGAACCTAGATAGTAGTTGTTGGTCTGTTTATTGCTGGCTCAGGTTGAGCTTCTCATCCAAGAGTGCTCCCAAGTCCTTCTCCTCAGGGCTGCTCTCCAGCCATTCTCCACCCAGCCTGTATTTGTGCCTGTATTGCCACATCCCAGGTGCAGGACCCTGTATGTGACCTGGGTGAACTTAATGAGGTTTGTACAGGCCCACCTCTCAAGCCTCTCCAGGTGCCGTGATGAGGTGGTTATCACTATCTTGAGACATTTCTGGTAATGTCTAACTGCTGTAATTCCTTTCTTGCCTATTCCTTTGCTAGCAAAAATGGATAGTTAACAGAAGGAATGCAGAATGCTGAGTGATTTTTTGATTTCAGCATTCAGTCAGCTTCTGGAAGTCAACACTTCAGCATCTGCGTGTGAACCTCGCGTACGTGAGGATGTTGGAGAGCAGGAACCATAAAGTCATTCTTGCTGACTGCCTCTCTGAGTATGAAGTAGGGAATTTAGACAAAGAAAGGCTGGGCAGTGGGGGGATACTGTGTTTTGGAACAACTTTTGTGGTATTGTTTATGAAAATGAGAGGCAAGTTCTTTTGACCAATTATTTTAACCTTGTTTTAACATAGGCTCAACGGGATATCATATTTGAACTTCGAAGAATTGCGTTCGATGCAGAATCTGAACCCAACAACAGCAGTGGCAGTATTGAGAAACGGAAATCTATGTATACTCGAGACTATAAAAAACTTGGATTTATTGTGAGTATTTTTGCGTGGTGGTACACTGAAAGTTTGTGAGTGCCTCTGTTGTAGTGCATCCTATGATCAGTCACTTCTCTTACTTGGTCTTCTGGCCATTTCCTTCAAGGGAATAGAGCTTGGGTTTTTGTTTTGTTTTGTTTTTAAAATCTTAATCCAAACTTACTGTTTTAGCAGAAGGAAGGGATAATTGGAAGAAATAACTACCTGAGGTTGAAGCGTGTAGTTTTGTATGCCATACCATAATTAAAATCTAACTTTTAATGATATCTTGGATGAACAGGCATTGTCTAATGGATCTGTGGCAGACCTGTATAGTCATTGCACTCTGTTAGTAATAACGTGGACTGATGAGCGCAATAAATCTGGGGTAGGACTCTGGTACTCTCTGGTAGGACTGTCTGGCTTTCAGGCATCTGTTGCACACTCCAGTTTTATGAGATATTGAAGACTGTCAACTCCTACAGCTATCACTGGCACTTCAGTATCTTGCATCTCTGAAAATTTGGTCTTGCTTCCTTAAAGCGGCGCTGGAAAATTCTGGGCATGTAACGGAACATCCATGAGAAGCTTAACTGGGACCAGCCCACAGTTCTGAATTCCAGTCCTATTCTTCTGCTGCTTAACAAGGACTAAAGATCCTTGTTTTGCAGGCTGGCACTGGTTTTTCCAATGATAGTGTTTGTCCCACAGGATGTATTTTGGTTGTGCAGAAGTGAATTTATTAACAACAGAACGCTCTAGCTCATAGAGTTGTGAGGAAAACACTCTGTGAATCAAAATGCATATTCTCTTCTCTGAGTTTGCAGGAACCCTCTTGTCATGCCTATGCAGCAGGGACTTATCCATTATCTTCGTTGCTCTCATTTGGGCTGTTCCTTGGGAAGCCTACTGGAAACACTCCCAAAGCTGTCAAGGGTAACTGCACCACTCTTTGCTGTTTAATTATGATAGCCTTTCACGAGGGAATGGGAACTGGGATCAAAGCAACGAAGAAAATGTGGGGAAGGCATTAAGAGTGATGAGAAGAGATAAGGGGAAGTGAGCTATGAAAGGAGCACCATAGCAAGAGTCCCACTGGGAGGCAGATTATCCCACTACCAGCACGATGAGGCAATCTACAAATAATAAAAATGTCAGCAGCAAACTGTGAGGAGAATTATTCTACTCTTGTAGGGAAGTTTTAATTTGAACTAAGAGTGCAACCTCTCTCACAGCTGAAAAGGAATTTGACTTCCTTTGCAGAGCTGGGGAAATAAAGCAGGACCTGTTACGAAACCTCACTGGCGATCTCCAGCCTTGTTCATGGGGCTGTCCTCTCACAAGTCTCTAGTCAGCCTGGCTGACTTCACCCCATCTACTTGTTTTCACCCCATCGTTGATGTGTCGTCACTGCTTTCATGAATGACAGTTAGAGGGATGCATTAGCATCTGTGCTCTGAGTACTGAGAGGTTTCTCTTCACCCTCTTTTGGCTGGGTGGCATGAAAAGAAACCCAGCTAAATTGGAGGCTGCATTCAGTGGTGGCCAGGATCCTAATTTTTTCAACTCATTAATCATTCTTTCCAAGGGGGAGAGTAAAACCATGTCTAGCCATCAAGTTGTTCCTGGGCTGCTTCTTCTCTTTCTGTATGTGAAGGCAAGAATTCTGTTCGTGTCTCTCAGCCACAACAAAAAGCTTTGCCCCACTACAAATCTAATGTCAACAAGAGACAAAGTCCAGATGGGATTTCAGAAGTTTATGATATCATTTGTAAAACAACATTGTTAGAAACCTCCATCCAGTTAAAGAAACCGCAAGACCTTTCCAGATGGTTGAGATGATGTGATGACTCGTGTGAAGTTTATTGCAGGCAAAAACATTTTCAGATGAGACAGTCTTGAGGAGGTTTATTATAATGCCAATGAATACAACCAAAGATGACCCAGTTAGGAGATCTAAGATACACTCCACCTTACTACTGGTTGATTTTCAGAGTCAATTGCAGATTAAAATCCTTTTTAAAATCTGTTTGGGCAGGGCATCTCTTTAAGGCCAGGCTGGATGGGGCTTTGAGCAACCTGCTCTAGGGGGAGGTGTCCCTGCACATGGCAGGACGGTTGGAACATGATGATCTTGAAGGTCCCTTCCAACTCTAACCATTTTGTTATCCTATGACTTTCAAAGTAGTAGTACCGATGATGTAAAAGAGTGAACATACACTGATGAAATCTTCTGATGAAACTAATTTGTGAGGCATCAGTAAAGGAATCACCATGTCATTCATGTATTAGATGACGTTTTGGATTAGGGAAATAGAAACAACATTTTACTCAGTGATACAAAGTGGAATGGTGTTCATTTAGGACCATTGGCAAGAGTTTGTTCTCATCTAATCTATGAGAAAAGATAAAAGAGATTGTGCAACATAGCCATAAAAAAGCCAAATGTTAAGCTCAGATATATCTGGAAATATATTTTCAGCTTAACTGTTAAGGCCATTTACTGCATTTCTGAGACATCCTCTAGAAGACGGAATAATTTTAGTTACCTGTGCAGTGACTTGTGGACCGATTGGGTGGGATAAGTGTGGAGAGTGAGGCTTGTGCAGTGATGAGGGAGATGTCTTGTGAGAGATTACTTTGAAAGGTTGAGTTGTTTAGCTAACCATGCTGAAGCCTGTGGAAATACCAACTACATGAATGCTGAGAGGGAGGAAGTCATATGTATGTAAGAGGCAGGGATACTAATCTGTTTTTGGAACAGACTTTTTTTTTTAATTGGAATGATGGCCACAAAATTCATTACTACTTTAAGGATGGTGCTTGATCCTTTATTGAAAGGGTTTCTGTGCTATCTTTGATGATGGTGGATTCAGGAAACAAAACACGTGAAGGCTATATGCAAAAATACCCTAAACCAAACCCAAGGTGCCTTAGAGAAGTCTGAAAGGAGACATGAATAATTAGATGAGTAATGTCTTAAATTGCAGCATAGCTGCTTTGTTAGACATTACAAAAACTTTCCAGTGTGAGGAGAAGCAGCACCTGAATGGATAGTTTGGAGCATGTGTCTTGTAGAGACCGCTGGAGAGAAAAGTAAAAAAGTTGTTGAGAGTAACTAAAGCATGCTTTAGGCAAAATGGAGACCTGATAAGCTGCTGAGATTTCTTCCAGGCTTTTTTTTTCTTTCTTTTTTTCTTGTCCATGTCCCAGGTGAGCAGCTACTTTGTTTTATCTTTTGATCTTATTCTTCAAGAATCCCTTGTTTCCCATCACAAAATAGTATTCTGAAGATAAAAGCTATTCAGTTTTCTCATGGGTTCTTCCCTGGTGTTTCTCATTGTCTTTCTGAATAGTTCATTAGCTGGTGAGATGAGGGGAGGATTTTTCCCCTTGAATTCTCTGCCTGAGGAATGATGCTCAGGACTTGATTTTTCAGAATACTTTCTGCTTTCTCAATACATGATTTGTTGTACCTTTGAGTTACCGTCTGCAGTGCTGGGTGTATCATACCAGGTTTTTGGAAAATAAAGGAACATACAGTTAGTGACTGTCTTTTACTTCACCTATCTTGAAGTCTTCCTGAAGTCCACTTGTCTCTAGACATAACTTTCTCACTAGGGCAAATCTGTGGCTTTCTTAACGGAGAGGTTTGGCCTGAGGTTTAGTTTGTCTCTGTCCCACCAGTGGGGAAGTACTTGTTCAGGACATTAATTTTTGCAAGCACGAGCTGTCTGTGTGTCAAGAGTGACTATAGCCAGTCTTATTTTATCTCTCCAGAGCAGGTGAAACTTAGTCATTCACTGTATGGAACGGAGAGTCTTTAGGTTGTTGTGGCCAAGAATAACTTAAGACAAGGTCAGTGGCTGCCTGGGTGACTGCCCAGCATGATTTACTCCCCTTGGATCTATTTTGTGGCTTCTTGTATGTTTATTCCTGCGTCTGTCTCACATAGAAATTCCTCTCAGGCTGTCTGCTGACTTTTTTTTTCCTCTGACAAATTAGAATGATTGTGACTCCTTTGTGTCATGATATATTGCCCAGAGGAAGCTCCTTCTTTGCCTTGGAAGAAGGAGGTTATCAGGGAAGTAATGTTATCCTGTGATTAATGTTTTGTGATGATTACCTGCAAGAGGGGCAAACTTGGGTGATTGCAGCAAGTGCTGACATACTCCAGCCTTTAATTGCTGTCCTTTTCAACCTGTCTAGTAGATCTCTGGTGTGTGTAATTTCTTCAGGCTCACTTGGAAGTTGCTTGTCCCCCCAACTCGTTTTCACATCATGCCTCATCTGTGTCCTTGACTGGAGAGGCTGGAGAGGTGGGCTAGTGCAAATGGCATGAAGTTCAACCAAGCCAAGGGAAGGGTCCTGCACATGGGATGTGGCAATCCCAGGCACAAATCCAGGTTGGGCAGAGAATGGCTGGAGAGCAGCCCTGAGGAGGACTTGGGAGTGCTCATGGATGAGAAGCTCAGCAGGAGCCGGCAGTGCACACTGGCAGCCCAGAAACCAACCCCATCCTGGGCTGCAGGGAGATGGTTCTCCCCTCTACTCTGCGCTTGTGAGACCCTACGTGGAGTCCTGTGTCCAGCTCTGGAGTCCAACAGAGAAGGGACATGGACCTGTTGGAATGGGTCCAGCAGAGGGCCGTGAAGATGCTCAGTGGGATGGAGCACCTCTCCTATGAAGACAGGCTAAGGGGGCTGGGGCTGTTCAGCCTGGAGAAGAGAAGGCTCCGGGGAGACCTTAGGAGCCCTTTCCAGTATCTGAAGGGAGCTCCAGGAGAGCTGGAGGTGGACTCTTTGTCAGGAAGTGGAGTGATAGGACAAGGGATAACGGTTTTAAGTTGGAAGAGAGGAGATTTAGGTTAGGTATTAGGAAGAAATTCTTTGCTGTGAATTTAGTGTTTAGTCCTGTTGGGGACATTCAGCAGTGATGGGCAGAGTCACATTGTTTATCCTGTGGGGGAACTTTTCAACTACAATAAAAGTAATGCTTTCTCACATTTAGATTCTGTTGTTGGCGTTGGTGGTGGCAGAAGAACATTTTTAGAATGATACTGTCTGTGCCACACTAGATGTGATCCTTTTTGGAATTTTACTTTGATAGGATTTAATCATTGACTTAATGATAGAGCAGCATAAATGACGAGTTGTCTCTATTACTGGAAATGATTTGCAGTTTTCTGTCCTGTCTACTCCCACAGCCCTCTCTTTCCCTATCTACTATTTCAGAATTTGTGAAATCACTTGTTGCTGGAAAAAGATAATTAATTTTAGAAGATTTCCTTTTGCTGAGCTATTCAGAACTGTAGTGGCTGAGGCTGATTTGCCTCAAGACAAATGTGCCTGACCCTTAATTTGGTTGATGTATTTCTACACGGAACAATGGCCTACTGTAGAATAAGGCATTTGTCATTAATTAATGATAGCTAATAATTAAGCATCGTGCAGCAGAGAAGAAACCGTGTTTAATGGCACTCCACCTTATAGGGGATTCTTCTTCTCACCTTTTCTTGTAGCACGTGGTTTGTAGATTTGAACATCCTTTGATTTGAAAGAATTAAATTCACAAATGCTATGACCAGAAAAAATAAGTGGTCTGCCCTTTGCCACTGGAAATCCCTTCAATATTGATCCGAAGGATAAGACAGGATTGTGTATAGCATTTCTCTCATTTTTACTCTTGTAACCACCAGAGGTTGCTATCCCCCAGTGTTTGTGAGCTTCCTTCTCCACTCGACCCTGCAGTTCTGAAGCTGAATTTTTTCAGCAGCTATTTAGAAACAAATTATGGCTGATCTGTTCCTCTGGGTAAGTTTTGGGAGGCGAAGACTAGTCATACATATTGATTTCTAGGTGTTATGAGAGAGTTGCAGTTGTGTAGTGCCTGTTACTTGCAGTAATTGGTCACCTTCAGACAAAACAGAATTTGAGGACTGTTTCTGTCATTACTGTTTTCAGAGAGTAACATTAATCTGTATTATTCCTATTGCTGTGTATAGAAGTATCACATGATCTATCACACTTCTATCTGTCTCTGTTTTTTCCTCCTTTACACTTGGGTCTGCATTTCTGCCACGATCTTTCTTATTCAGCCCCAGGGTGATAATTATAGCCCTCTTTCATTTCTGTCTTGGTTTCTGTGCTGCCACTGTGGACCTCCTTATTCCTCTAAAGTTTTCCACTCCCAAACATCTGGCTTTGACCCTTTCTCAATGTTACTGTGTGCCCCTCTACTTCTCTTTCCACTCCACTCTTGGCTTGCTTTTTCTCTAGGCCTGGAGGAGTAGGGCCAGGGAATTATAGAATCATAGAACTGTCTAGGGTGGAAGGCAGTTTGAAGATCCAGTCTAGTCCAACCATCAACCTAACTTTGATTAAAAACCATCACTAAACCATGTCTCTAAGTGCTATGTCAACCCAGCTTTTAAATCCCTCCGGGGATGGGGCCTCAGCCCCTGCCCTGGGCAGCCCAGTCCAAGGCTTCAGAACCTTTCCGCAGACACATTTTTCCCAATATCCAATCTGAACCTCCCCTGGTGCAACTTGAGGCCATTTCCTCTTGTCCCATGGCCTGTGACTTGGGAGAAGAGACCGACCCCTCTGGCTACACCCTCCTTTCAGGGAGTTGGAGAGAGCCAGAAGGTGTCCCCTCAGCCTCCTCCAGGCTGAACACCCCCAGCTCCCTCAGCCTGTCCTCAGAAGACTTGTTCTCCAGATCCCTCACCAGCTCCATTGCCCTTCTCTGGACCCACTCCAGTCCCTCAGTGTCTTTTCTTTGTAGTCTCGTAGAACGCTTTCTAAGTGAATGCTTACATCTTCCTTTTACAGTAATACTGAATATCTGTCAGGATTTGTTTTTCCTTAATATTCCCCTGAAGAAATCTTTGATTTGCTGTATTTATGTGGCTTGATATTGTTTGGAGTGCAGATGAACCTTATTTTAAAAGACAGGTGCTAATTTGTCATATTGGACAGCAGAGGGCACGAGCTTTATACCACATGTAGTTTGTTCATCAAAGTTGTTCAACAGCTCACTTACATGAGTATGGAAGCATTTCAGCCTTAGAAATAGCAGAAATAACTGTTCTGGGCTGTAAATTCCAATTTCTCAGTTGAAGGCCAGCAGATGTTTTGATGTTTAGGCTAAATAATACCTCTGGGGGCAATAAAAGGTTACTTAATTTGGCTTTTGTGTGACGGTTTGTTATACAGTACACTGTAAGTAGAATTTCTTTTCTGTCTGGCACTTACCGGTGAGATATGTTTTGCCTCTGAAATAATAGTTTATTCCCGTGTCTGTGTGTTTTGCAGCCTCGTGTAGGCACCATGACAGGGAAGCTTTCTTGCAATCTGGATTTGTTATGTGTTTGGGGGGGTTGGGGTGTTTGGTTTCTGGTTTTGTTTTTTTGTTTGTTTGTTTGTTTGGGTTTTTTTTCTAGCGGTCTCTGTGAATCTGCAAAAGATGAGATTTTGTAAATGTAGCTAAAGATCTAATCACCAAAAAACTTTACGTTTGATTGCTAACTCAGAAAGCACTCCACAAATTTAAGTGACAGCAGCAAAGCATCAATCTGTCTCCCAGGTCTGAGGGACAGAAATCCAGAAACTGAGGTGCCACACAAGCTTACTCCCCTAGCCATCCTATGCTTGGTGCTGTCAGGAGCCCAGAGGTGTGGGACCTACCACACTCTTTCCCATAATTTCATTGTTTTTAGTTATCATTTGCCATAAACGAAGCATTCCCACAGTCTCATGTCATGCAGTGTATTCGGTGCTTGGTTGGGAAAACATGGGGCTGTGTTGGGAATAGGCTTGTTGCCCATAAAATGAAGTGCTGCACGTAGAATGAAGTGATGCTCACTAAGATGTGCAGCTTAGAATTCCTGCTCCAACTCCACTCTCCATGCTGACGTCACTGTTTGCTGGGATGGTCAAGTCGATGTGTGGGAGATACCTCCTCTGGTGTAGCTTAGAGGAGGGTGGCCACCGGGGTTACTGTTTGATCTGCACATCTTTTCTGTGGAGACCCTGAACCACTTTGAGCAGTGCAAGGAAGTGTGGGTAGATGCCTGGTGAGCACAAGCAGGGGAGCAGCTTGGTTGCCCTTCATGTCTCTCACAGTGTCCTCCTGGTGAAACTGGCTGTCCGTGGCTTCAATGGGAGGACTTTCTGCTGGGTTGAAAAACTGGCTGGAGACTGGGCTCAGAGAATGAGTGGTAAGAACAATCACGAGTGGTGACCCCCAGGGCTCAGTATTGGGACCAGTTCTCTTTAACGTCTATATCAATGATCTGGATGAGGGGATCAAGTGCACCCTCAGTCAGTTTGCAGATGACAGCAAGTTGGGTGGGAGTGTTGACCTGATGGAAGGTAGAAAGGCTTTGCAGAGGGACCTGGACAGGCTGGCTGGCTGGGTGAGGCCAATGGGATGAGGTTCAGCAAGGCCAAGTGCTGGGTCCTGTATTTTGATCACCCAAAGACCCTGAAGTGCTACAGGCTTGGAGCAGAGCAGCTGGAGCTGCCTGGCAGAAAAGGACCTGGGAGAGTTGGTTGACTGTGGGCTGAACATGAGCCAGCAGTGTGCCCAGGTGGCCAAGAAAGCCACCAGCATCCTGACCTGGGTCAGGAACAGAGTGGGGAGGAGGAATTAGGAGGGGTTCGTCCCCCTGTGCTGGGGACTGATGAGGCTCCACTTCAAAGGCTGTGTCCAGTTTTGGGCCTCTTCCCACAAAAAAAAAAAGTTGAGGGGCTGGAGTGGGTCCAGAGAAGGGCAGTGGAG
>VXBW01006817.1:169456-228985 GCA_013400375.1 Thinocorus orbignyianus
AAAAGTGGGCTGAGGGGAGACCTTCTGGCTCTCTCCAACTCCCTGAAAGGAGGGTGTAGCGCGGGGGGAGAGGGGGAGGGGTGTCAGACAAGAGGAAATGGCCTCAAGTTGTGCCAGGGGGGGTTCAGATTGGAGATTAGGAAAAATGTTTCCAGGGAAAGGGTTCTGAATCCTTGGAATGGACTGCCCAGAGCAGGTGTTGAGGCCCCATCCCTGGAGGGATTTAAAAGCCAGGTTGACCTAGTGCTTAGAGACATGGGTTAGTGATGGTTTTTACCAGAGTTAGGTTGATGGTTGGACTAGACTCGATCTTCAAGCTGCCTTCTAACCTAGACATTTCAATGATTCTGTGATTCTAAGTTTGGACTCAATGTTCTTGGAGGGAGTGTTCCGTTTTTCCAGACCAGTCTCTTGATATCTACAAAGCTTGGCTGTTTGTACTCAGCCAGGGGGAAAAATTGACTGTAGAGCTTGTCATTTTGTATGTGGAGACATTTGTCCAAAGGTGGGTAAAATATTGTGGATGTTGACAGTTCCTTTACTATAGATTAGCTCTCAGCTTGTCGTTTATGGTTGCTGAAAGCTTGACCTGGTCACAGCTAATAAAAGAAGTGACCGTGTGTGAACCACAGAGTTCCATAGTGGCAGCAGACCTTTTTTTAACTTCGGCCCACATGTCCATATGCCTAGCTACCCGTGACATTCCAGCTGAGTTCCCAGGTTTGTATATTGACAGCTATTGTATCTGGCTGCCAGGCAGCCCACAGCTTGACGTGGCTGTTTGATTTGGAAGTGGAGTTTTCTTAGACATGGTGCTGACTTCTCCCTGCTCTTTATTTGAACTAAACACAGCCTGGCCACTTCCTTTTGCACATGACAGTCATTTTAGCTGGCTTGATTGGAAAAAGAAAAATACGAAACCTTTCTACAGAAACACCTAAAAGGAGAGCAAGATCTAACCCAATCTACTTTTAGTTTTGCTTGGCACTGGGCTTAGGTCCCTTGCGAAGCTCACCGTTCTCAAAGCAACACGTCTTGTAAGGATGTCGAGGTATCCTGAGCCACCCCAGTCATCATTATTAATGATGTTCCAAGGGAGAGCAGCCCTGAGGAGAAAGACTTGGGAGTGCTCCTGGATGAGAAGCTCAACAGGAGCCGGCAGTGTGCGCTCCCCGCCCAGAAAGCCAACCTCATCCTGGGCTGCATCAGAAGAAGTGTGACCAGCAGGTTGTGGGAGGTTATTCTGTGCCTCTGCTCTGCTCTGGTGAGACCCCACCTGGAGTCCTGTGTCCAGCTCTGGAGTCCTCGGCAGAGAAAGGGCATGGAATAGGTTGCCCAGAGATGTTGTGGGTGTCCCATCCTGAGGAGTTCAAGGCCAGGCTGGATGAGGCTTTGAGCAACCTGGTCTGGTGGGAAGTGTCCCTGCCCATGGCAGGGTTTTAGAACTGGATGATCTTTGAGGTCCCTTCCAACTCTAACCATTCTATGATTCTGTGGTTCTGTAAGTACAATTCGCTGCACAAATGGAGCACCAGTGGTTTTGTTCTGTGGTTGTGCAGTGCATACCATAGACAGTCAGCATCACATTCTTTACTGGAGCTGGGAGCTGTGGCAGCTGGTGGGGTCCCCCATTCAGAGTTTCACTCAAGTCTTCTGATAGTGATATATGGCATTGAAGTGGGTTGCATTGCAGGTGGATTCCCTGTGGATACACATCCTCAGAAAAATTCTCATGGGTTATTTTTACCCTGAGTTGACTTGATAGCTTATAATTTTAAGTAAATTTTCTTTAAAAGAAACCATACCTTAGAAATATTTTAGTTAATACACCTGTGTTACAGAAACATTATATCAAAAAGGTTTTTGATTAAAACTGCCTGCACTCTACCTGAAACAGTCTAAAAGATGCTCTCTTAGTAGTCTTATGCTTAGAAGACTGTGACTCAAGCTGCCTAAGATTTAACAAACGCATTTTTTGAGCTTTTAATTTCACTTAATAAAAAGGTCTAGAGATTGGGTTTTTTTCCCTGTTGATAGGCTAAGCAACTCATGTCTTTTGGCTGTAGGCTAAGATATATCTTTATGTACTTTTGTGTACCATTTGGTGTCACTTCCTTAACTTATACAAAACGCCTGCTGAAGCAAGTAGTCTTTGAACCACTCGTTGGGACCAGTAACACTTGTACAACAGTGTCCTAACAGTGACAGCCATGGTGCTTAAATGACGACTGAAAGTCACAGTGGGCTTTTACTCAAGAGACGTTAAGCTTACCTAAGCTCTGAAGAGATTTCTCCTGCCAAAATTAGACTTAGGAATGTTAGGTCTAATTTACACAGAGATAAAATGACTGGGGTGAATTTTCATCCTCCCCTGTCTCCCATTCCATCTAATTGCAAACATTTAATCTGTGTTTGTTGACGGTGTTCAAGTTGAGACGGATTAATGTTTTTGGCTTGCCGTTCCTGCTAGCACTCTTCACACTGTTTTCTCACATGACTGTCTTCTCGCTAGCTCGATAATTATCCTGCTGGGCTGGATGAGAATTCCTGCCTTAGATTCCTGCTTATGCAGAAAGAAAAGCCAAACTGCTTTAATGGCAGTGGTAAAATTAAACCAGTCCACCTCCTCACACCTTCCAAAGTCATAAAAAGGCCTGCATTTATAACACTATTCATTTTTGGATTGGGGATACATCACGCCAGTTTATGCTGGTGTACTTCTTGACTGCTGTAGTTCAAACAGCACAAAAAATTGCTTGCTGGCCAGGATATGGGTAATCAGGTTCTGTCATGATCTTGAAAGAGCTGGAGCAATTTCTAGCTGTCATGGGGTGGGGTAATGGTTTTAAATTGGAAGAGGGGAGATTTAGATGAGATATTAGGAAGAAAACTTTGTGTGCTGAAACACAAAACTGGGGAAAGCTACAAATAT
The DNA here is from genome assembly GCA_013400375.1 of Thinocorus orbignyianus. Classification (NCBI taxonomy): domain Eukaryota; kingdom Metazoa; phylum Chordata; class Aves; order Ciconiiformes; family Thinocoridae; genus Thinocorus; species Thinocorus orbignyianus. The sequence goes on from VXBW01006817.1 coordinate 172,389, forward strand.
ATCTTAGTTAAAAAAAGACACCTACCATCATTGTATGCAAACGTGATTTGTAAGTCTTTATGAAAACTATAGCCAGTAGAAATCTAGATGTAGCAGGGTAGTGGGGATAAATAAATAAAATATCTTACATTGAAGGTATCTTAATAGATTTTCTGTATGTTCTTTCAAAGATCCAGCAGTTGCTGAGCTTTGGATACTTCTAACTTTATTTTATTTCTAAATTCAGGGATTCTCCAGATACGTTTTCATTTTATCATAGAATTCTGTTGGAAAATTAAAAAATTGGCTTTGGAAGAAAAAATATGCACATTTGCCTATTTAAAGAGTTACCAAGAGAAAAACAAATCTGTTTGTTAGTTTTTGCTTTCATTGAATACATGGAAGTTGAAAAATCCCAGGTCACAGCTATATCTCATTAAACTGGGTAGTGGAAGTTGTGTGCATCATCATCTCTCTTTGAATACAGTACTGTTAAATAAAAAGACAAAATTACTTCCTCATTAAGATTTTTAGCTGACTGCCTCCTCACAAATGTTTTTTTTTAATATATCTTAGCGTTTTTTCATATTTGTAGTTCTTGTATAAATGAACAGATGGGAACATTTTATGTGTAAAATTTCAGGATTATTTAGAGAAGGGGTAAATGGTGAGGTTGTGTGCTCGTTGATGCTTCCAGCATAAGTTTATCAATTCATAATTCACTTTGAATATCGCTTAAAAAGCTCCTGCTCTCCTGGTCCTGAGTTCTTGTGAACATACATCCATCTGCGTACAAATGTGATTTCCTCATTTGACCCTGGAACCATTTTCCCATAAGGTGGTTTAGAACCAGGTGATTGATTTCCTTCCTAGCCCACAAGAATTGTGGTTTAGATTTAAGAGAAGGAAGAAGATGAATAAGTGCAAGTAATTGAAGATGGGAGAAAGTGATTATCACTGTCCTTGGTGTGCTATCTTTCTAGACAGATTGTTCCTTTTTTCTGTAGAAAAAAATGTGACCGGTTTTGCAGAGGGTTCATTTTACATTGACACCATTTAAATTGGAGTTCTTCAGTTCTGAAGTTCTTCTATCATCAGTTCTTTTACAGTCCTGATTCCTCCCTTGGCAGAATTTGGCAACTGATTTACGTAGCAGCACATAGCACTGGTGCGACATCTGTGATAAACCATAAGTATCAGTCCAAACAAATAAAAAGTTTGTACGTTAATAGGCTGGGTATCACAAAATCACAGAATGATATGGAAGGGACCTCTGGAGATCTAGTACAAACCCCTGCCAAAGCAGGTCCACCCACAGCAGGTTGCACAGGAATGTGGCCAGGTGGGGTTGGATTGTCTCCAGAGACAGAGACTCCACCACCTCTCCGGGCAGCCTCTTACAGGGCTCTGCCACCCTCACAGGAAAGAAGTTCCTCCTCATGTTTAGATGCAACTCTCATGTTCAAGTTTGCACCTCTTCCTTCTTGTCCTGTCCCTGGGCACCACTGAAAAAAGACTGGCCCCGTCCTCCTGACCTGGACCCTTGAAGTATTCATAGGCATTGATCAGATCCCTCCTTGACCTCTTCTCCAGACTAGAAAGCCCCAAGTCCCTCAGCTTTTCCTCATCACAGAGATGCTCCAGGCCCCTCATCGTCATTGTAGCCCTCGGCTGTGCCCTCTCCAGCAGTTCCCTGTCCTTTTGGAACTGGGGAACCCAGAACTGGACCCAGTGCTCCAGATGGGACCGTGCCAGGACAGAGCAGAGGGGCAGGATGACCTCCCTCCACCTGCTGGTCACAGTCTTCCTGATGCCCCCCAGGATGGCATCGGCCTTCTTGATACAGGGAAATTAATAGTTTCTCTGCTTCAGCATATTCACGTGCAAGCTACTGTTGTTAAGAAGAATCTAAGGAATGAGCAATATTTAGCAATATTTATTCCATTAGCAGGTATCTACAGACAGTGCACTGTCACTGTCAACAGGTATTTCAGGGCAAGGACACCTTCTTAGGACTGAAATCTAGACATCCTTCAGAGGTTGCCTTGGAAGCCAACATTAAGACAGCGGGGCCAGTCAGGACAGAAGAGAGAGCTAATATAATCGCTGTGCTGGAATTTCTCCAGCATATCTGTAATCTTTTGAAACGTGCCAGGAGATTTTTTTTTTTTTTTTAACATGACATAAGCAGATATGGTTTTTGTTTTTTTACATCTCACCCAAAAGAACGAATTGTTGTTCCCACAGTACCCTACTCAGCTGGCTAATGAAATCTTGATGCTTTTGGTGCATTAGCGTGTACAGTATAAAGAGCATAAGCTGTTAAATTTCACTCAGATGCTGAAGCTGAAAGACGTGTAGGTATTAGTCAAGCAGAAAGGAAAAATCAAAAATCATCTGAAAAACAGGAGGTTACGAATCTGTTCCATTAGTCTTTCTTACTGTTGGCTTTTTATAAAGAGAAAAATGTAATATAGAGTTATACTGAACAGATGCAACTAAGATGCCAGAAGCATCTATTTAATATCCCCCATACATTTAATAAATGATATTGTAGGTGGAGGTGTTTGCATACTTCCAAATTATTCACTACAGCATTTTAAAATAATTTATTAATAATTCCTAAACCTACTCTCAGTAACTTAATATTTCAACCAAAAACATTCAATGCAAGAAAAGTCTAGTTTTAGGGGGAGGGAGGAAGAAGGAAGGGAACAAAGCAGCTGGCATTCCTTTAGAATGTGAAGAATAATTAAAGGTACTGTATTGTCTCCCACATGCCAGAATGTCTTGTGGATCCTCAGCTCTTACCAGCTAGCGTATCTACACTTCCTTGACTTGACAGAGCTGAAAATCAAGCCCTGGATATCCCGGAGTCCAAAACAGTGGAAACTTTTGAAACAAATGATAGGAAATAGCTGGGTTTATAGACTTGACTTGGAGAAGAAGTAGATGTAGATGTAGAGATGGCTTTTCTCATTGAACATAGAGCTAGTAGTGATAGGAAGAGACAAAATTAAGTCATCCTCACTAAATGTGCTGAGATTTCTCTTGCCATCTCTGATATTTTTTCTTGTTGTTGACTTTTCTGTGTAATTTGAAATGTAGAACTGGGTGAAGGAAAGAACTATTCAAGCAACACTAAATAAGCCTTTTGATTTCGGTGTTCTTTTATTTTTGCATTGTTTGTAAATACCGGTGAAATGCTCTTATTTTAATAGCTGGAAAAAGGTAGATGGGTCTTGATCCTCTCTCAGCTTGCCAGGTGTTTATCCAGGTATCCTGGGCTGTAGCATGGGAATGCAGAGAAAATGCTCAGAGGGCTGGAGCACCTCTCTTATGAGAACAGGCTGAGAGAGTTGGGGTTGTTCCGGCTGGAGAAGAGAAGGCTCCGGGGAGACCTTAGAAAGCCATTCCAGTACCTGAAGGGGGCAACAGGAGAGATGAGGAGGGGCTCTTGATCAGGAAGGGGAATGATAAAGACGAGGGGTGATGGTTTTAAATTGATATTCATGCTGGGTTTGGGGCCAGGTCTATTTGTGTCTCTGCCAGACACAACCTCTCTTGAAATGCACTTCCTTGAATGCTTGAAAATTGTGGGAAGGGAAGTTTTCTTTTCCCAGAAGCTGAAGTCTGTTGGGCTTGTGATGCATGTGAAGCAGTGCTGTACAATCTTAAATGTTAGGAATGATAAATATATCACGTGTGGAAAATGGAAAGTTGAGTTGGGGAAACAGCCATGAAAGCCTTGCGTTTGTCATTCAGATGAAAGTTGAAGCGACAAAAGTTTAAAAAAGATGACGTTTTGGAAAACACAACTCAGCCTTTGCTTTCCTGCCTTAGCCTACTGTCTTTCTGAAATATAGACCAAATAGATATTTCCATGTAAAATCTAGGTTTTCAAGCATCTTTTGATTCCCTGTTGCAAAATGATGAGGCTGTGATTGCTTTGCTTGTATACCTGTTCTTCTAAGCTGGAGGTGTAAAATGAACAGGTTGTGCAAAGCCCCAAATCTTTGTCTACTTTAGAAGTTACAACAACCATCTTAATGTATGATTTTTGATTCCTGATATTTCTAATCTTTCACGTGACTATGAATTACTGGTTGGCTAAACCCAACCTATCACACGTACATCGGAAGGTAAAATGGGCAAGAGGGTGGAATCTCACATTTCTTCAGCTTTATGGCCTGACACTCTCAACAGGAGGAAAAGCAGTAAAACTCGGGCTTTTCTCAGTAAAGGTGGGTGGATCAGACCTTGAGCACACAGCAAGAAACAGGCTGATGGAAGAATAAATCTGTGCTGATCTTTGCCAGTTCGTTTTCTGCTAGTAAATGCACTTTTAGAGTCTCTGTCAGCTGGGTCTTGCAGAATAGAAATGCCATTGCAAGGCAACTGGGGAAATCTTTCTGTGTCAGGATGATGAGTGGAGCTGGAGACATTACAAAGGTGATGGTGATAAAAGAACATCACAAGGGATAGGTGGCTTTTTGATGGAGACATACTCTTGGGTCTTCGTTTTTACGAGCAGCTTTTGCGGTGTTTTCAAGTCTGTCTGTAGCCAGGCAAATGGCAAATGTTCATATCTAAACCATGAACTACATGAAACTTACTCAAAATGTACCTTTAATTTCATCCAATCAAAAGCTGGACTGGGTTAATGAATATTTTGGGCAAATGTAGTGTGTGAAACGGAACATTTTAAATCTGTAGGTGTGTGTGGGCATGCACAAAAGTCCACTACACAAAACCCAAGTTGTGGTTGCATTTGGTGTGTTCATTAATTCCATAGCTGACATTCAGAACATAATTAAAATTTACTCGAGTTGCACGAGATGAATCTGTTTAATTTCCTACATTTTTGTCTGAGGCCCTTTGTACTCAGGACTCCACAAGATCAATAGACTTTATGTAGTTTTTGAATCTAGTAGTTTGGTTTTTTTCTTGTTTTGGTGGTTTATTTGAAGTGATTCCGTAGCCATTGTATTAATAGGTGTTTTGCTGGCTGTTTGCATGGATATCTGCATTTTCATGTACATAATACTTTTCAGTCTGTGACACCACTGAAGGACCTGCCTACCATGAAAGGTTGAGAGGTCTGTGCTTCTAAAGCCTCCAACTTCTGGAAAACTCCATTCTGTAGCAGATAACTGACATGTCAACCCGGTGGTGTTTGCATTTGGCTTCAGAGTTCTTCGAGGCACGGACAGTTTCCTTGTTAAGAGCTTTCTGCTCAGCAAAAAGAGCTCTGTTGCTGGACTTTTTTGGAGCAGCGTGCTAACAGGGTGCACATTGCTAGGGAGCTGATAGCTTTTGCAGAGGTGCTAATTGAGTGATCTTGTGATCTTTTGACAGAATCATGTAAACCCAGCAATGGATTTTACACAGACCCCTCCAGGGATGCTGGCCCTCGACAACATGCTGTACTTCGCCAAACATCACCAGGATGCTTATATACGGGTAAGACTTCTTCTCGCAGTGATTATGGCCTGTTTGCAGTTGGTTTGGAAGAAGAGGTTTAGAGTCCTGATGTTGTTTAAAACAAACTCTTGGAAGGCAAAGCACGTAACGCTAAAACGTGACTTAAGTCTGTAAAAGCTTTGTGAGAAAGCTGTACAGCTGTCTAGTCTGTCACTGCCGAGTCAAATATTATAGATACCACTTTTTTTCCCAAGTATTGCATTTTGCTTAGGCCTGTGAAGAGAAGGGAGATGAGCTTGTGCCATTTCCAGGAGCATAATGGATGTCCATAAGCTAAGAAATGAGTAATTGTGCAGAGTTCTCTTCCCTGCTCTAAGTCTACCAAAAACTGTCAGGAAGGGGAGGCTTTGACGAGCAAAGGCCTTGGTAAGTGACTGAGTTGACAGTGTCCTGAGAGTTAAGATATTTCTGATAAAGCTACTGCTGTAAGTAAAGCAATGCTTGGAGAAAAATAGGTAAAAAGCATCACGGTTCACTTGCACAACCTGTTCCTGCCCACTCCACTTCCTGTGTTTGTTATTTCAAGGGTAATTGAAGCAAGTCACGTGTTTGTAGAATCACAGAACGGTTAGAGTTGGAAAGGACCTCAAAGATCATCCAGCTCCAACCCCCCTGCCATAGGCAGGGACACCTCCCACAAGACCAGGTTGTTCCAAACCTCATCCAGCCTGGCCTTGAACCCCTCCAGGGACGGGGCATCTAGAGCTTCTCTGGGCAACCTGTTCTAGTGCCTCACCACCCTCACAGCAAAGAATTCCATCTTGATACCTCATCTAAATCTCCCCTCTATCAATTACCCATTGTCCTATTGTGTTGCATCCTTACAAGAAAAGACACCTCAATAATACCTGTCTCTGAATAGGGCAGCTTTTCCTGACTTCTGTTGAAATCCAATATTTGCCAAGCCTGGACCTGGCGATCGTGGACAGGAGTAGGGTAGAGTCTGGAAAGTCAGTTTCCTGAAAATCAGAGAGATGGTTTAACTGCCCATGAGAAGCTGCACGTGCAGTTTTGTTTAAAGAAGGCTGTGTACAGCAAGTAGGCAACAGACACTCCAATCCTTTCTAATAAAAAGAGCAGAGTAGACTTTTAGTATGTATTATCATTTGGTTTTTGCTCTAAGGAGATTAGTGTCAAAACTCTTACAGGTTTGTAAAGAGCCTGCTGATATCCAGGCCAGTCTGATCCATGGACCTAATAGGAGACTGCAAGATTGTAAGATCTGGTCTTTAAATGTATCTTTCTCTCCAGTCCAAATCTAGCAATAACTGGAAAAAAAACTGGTAGCATTCGCTAAGCAATAATTGTCAGCCCCTGTGAACCCCTGAAATGAAGGGCTCTTTCACATACAGGCAATGAATGTGTTTTCTGGATAAACTATGCTGAATTGTGATTTTCTTTATAAAAAGAGAATTGGTTACTGTTTCTCATGGAACTCTGGGATCTCACCAGATCTCCGTAGGCTTCTTTTAAAAATTCTAAGTTTAGAGAATATACTTAGTAGGGGTAGCCAGTGCTCCCAAACGAGACCGTTGTATTTTAAAGAATTCTGAAAGAATTTAAAGAGGACAGAAATTCTGTTGAAAGAGACCTTTCAATGACATCTCTTAATTTTTTCTTATTTTTCATTTTCATGTTGCAAATGCTGTCTTAAAAATTGAGTTCAGTGTAGCATGTAATTAACCGCTCTTTAGAAAGGGCTTTGTTGCTGGCTCAGCTCGGTTTCTATAATGCAGTATTTTGCTGTTGCTTTACTGAGAATTTTTGCTATTATTTTGAGATGCCTGTTCTCATTCTTGTATGGTTCCTGTTAGGACAGTGTCTGGGTGCCTCATGTATTTCCTACCTGAGTGAAAAACACGCATATGATAGAAATTACATACTGAGGAACACACAGGTTAAATTGCTCACCCAGAGCTCCTTTGGGAACTGTCAGTGTACCTGGGGACTGTGTTAACCTGCCCATCTTTCTTGAGTAGGTCTACTTAGTGCTTGGACTAGCATTGCTGACATGATAGCTCACTCATCTGCAGTGGTCCACCTTGTCAGAGAATCATCAAACTGTCTAGGTTGGAAGGGAGTTTTCAGATCGTCAAGTCCAACCATCAACCTGTCTCTGATAAAAACCATCACTAACCCCTGTCTCTAAGCACTAGGTAAACCCGGCTTTTAAATTCCTCCAGGGATGGGGCCTCAACCCCTGCCCTGGGCAGCCCATTCCAAGGCTTCAGAACCCTTTCCCTGGAAACATTTTTCCTGATCTCCAATCTGAACCTCCCCTGGTGCAACTGGAGGCCATTTCTTCTTGTCCCATGGCCTGTGACTTGGGAGAAGAGACCGACCCCTCCTGGCTACACCTTCCTTTCAGGGAGCTGTAGACACCCAGATGTCTCCCCTCAGCCTCCTCTTCTCCAGGCTGAACACCCCCAACTCCCCCAGCCTCTCCTCAGAAGAGTGCTTCTCCAGACCCCTCACCAGCTCTGTTGCCCTTCTCTGGATCAGCTCCAGCCCTTCAGTGTCTTTTTTTGTGGGAAGGGGCCCAAAACTGGACACAGCCCTTGAGGTGGGAAGGATGTCTGAAACTGAAGTGCAGTTTGCAGGGGTGGCAGTGGGCTTCAAAGATGAGTACCGAACAGAAGTGCCCCTATGGAGAGTAAATAGAGTTGCAGTGTGTTGAAGAACATGAGTATGAAGGCAGTGGAGCAGGTGGGTAACTCTGCATCTTGAAAGCAGGAGGAATTTCAAGTGAAAATACTGGTGTTGCATGGTGAAAGGGTAAATAAAAATAACTGGACATTTTTCCTCTCTTTGATTCTTTCTTTCCTACTTCCCCACAGTCCATTTCTCTCATTCACCCCTTTCCTGTTGGATACTCATTATGGAATTGCAGTAATACGTTTTCCTTAGTTGCTGGCTTCTTTCAGATAAACACCCTGTTATTTTCCTTTATTTAGACTTTGAGTAAATTCTGAATCTTGGTATTTTTGCTTTTTTTTTTTTTGTTTACTGTACAATATGACTGGATCCTCCAGAAGAAAAGTTATTTAGTGGAGGGGGGATTGCGTGGTGTCCTTTGTTATCATTTGGGTTTTTAAAAAAATTTCCCATTGAATTAGCTTCCCATTGAGTTAGCTTTTCTTTCTTTTTCTTTCTTTCTTTATTTTTAATACTAAAACATTATTTTTGTGGTTCTATCAGTGACTGATATGCACTGTGGGGTTTTTTTGTGTTCCACTTAAATAATCAATTGCTGTTGTCAGTGGCTTTGCTTTTAAGAGGCGTTGACATAGTGTATGGAATGCATTGATGGAAGAGATGTTGGATCGCTGCGAGAAATTCTAAAATTTTCCACAGGAAATAATTGGCAGCTTCCCAAGCTACATAATTATAGGACAGCCAGAGTGTATAATTAAGTTAACACTGAAGAAAATGATTGGAATAAAGCTTTGTGACAGATAATCCAGTTGTTTTCTTTTTGTTCTTTTTGGAGCAGACAAGTTCCCCCCCTGGTTCCAACTTGTTCCTTTCCAAAACTATTTCAGCTTCACATTCTACTAATTTTAAAAATAAAATTATAAGTTACCTTTGCAAAGAGACTTTATTCAGTGCAGATATCTCAGACTTTTTTAATTTTACTGCTAACAAATAGCAGTATGCCTTTGAAACTTTCCTGAGTATAAAAAGGGTCTGAGGAAAAACCTTTCTATTGAAAGACCATTGTGCCACTGTTGATATTGGTATCTCCGTTTATTGGTGTTTTGTCACTGATTTGTTTGGGAATGTGTGGTGCAAGACTATTCAGATCCATTTTTGCCGGCTGTATCCTGGGCTGCATCAAAAGTGTGACCAGCATGTCAAGGGAGGTGATTCTTCTGCTCTGCTCTGCGCTTGTGAGACCCGACCTAGAGTCCTGTGTCAGCTCTAGAGTCCTCAACACAGGAAGGACATGGACCTCTTGAAATGGGTNGTCAATTTTAAGCCACCTTTGTCAAAAGAGTTTTATGGCTGCAGAGTGAAAAGCTGACATAATATTACCGGGACAAGTGGAATTCACCCTGTTACCTATATGATGTTGTAATTATGATGTGATTTGGGTGCTTTTCCCTCCTGCCCTGTGTGACCTTCTCACTGTCTCCTGGCCGCTTTAACTGTAGCGGGGTCCTTGCCTCCTGTTAGCAACTCTTCCTGGGAGCAGGGGGTTCCAATGTGCTTCTCAAGTGATGTTCTGGTTATCCCCAAGGTACTTATTCATAGTTATGCATGACAAAGCATATACGAGACTGGCCGTGTCTGATCCTTAATGTGGTCCTATAATTAGCTGTCCCTCAAAATCTGGTGTGGCATCAGGTCTGTGTTTCTCATGTCAGTGGCTCCTTGCTTTTTCATCTCTGTAGTTTATATCTCAGTGCTTCTCTCAAATCTCAGCGTAGATTGCAATTCTGGTCCCTTCCTGAAGAAGGCAGAAATGGCTGTTGCTTTGTTTTAGTTTTGCCATAAGGAATTTCTGTCATGCCTGAGGATTGCGAAGGGAGGCTGAGATAAAGCAGAGAGGAAGCGTGGAAATTGAAACTAAAATAATGAAGATAGAAAGACAGGTTAGAGGGGACAGCGCTGAGTGAAGGATCTTGGAAAAGCAGTGGTGCTGAGGTTGAGGCATATAACATGCTGTCTTAGGAAGAAATGAAAATTAGGGAAGAGAATGAATGGAAGCTGAATCTGTCTGCAGTACAGTCCCTTATCCTTCTCAGGAAGCATATCCTTAGGACTTGCTTCCTGGGGTTATTTAAAGCACCTAAATGAAAAGGGAATGGTGAAACCAATGGGATATGATAAGGAGGCTTAGGAAAAGGAAAAGTGTCAAGAAAAGGAAGAGCATCCCTGCAATTTTGGGATATTAAAATGCTGCCTGACTTTTCATTTTGGGTGTAAGGAGTTTTTTACCATCATTGCTAACTAGCTCTCTGAACCTTTTGATATGAAGCTAGAGCAGACTGCTAGAAAACGTGCTCTCTATTAACACAGGATCATTTACTACAAAATAGATCTGGGGAAATGCTCCTTTTTAATAGAGCAGCAATGCTCGTTAAGCTGTCTGCTGTAGGATTGATGATGAGTATTGATGCAGCTATAGTGGGTCTTGCCTTTCGCTTCTGTATTTACTTCCTAATCATAATGAATCTCTGTTCCATTGCCAAGCTCTGGGGTTGGTTTCAGGAATGGGAGAATTACATCTGCAGTAGCTGTGGGCAGTATTACTCTGAGTCTATTTGATCCTTAATGTGATGGATTAAGGGATTGGCTAAATTGATAATTCCTTCCCCGGGAAGGAGGGATATTTTTGTCTGGAGGCTTCATCCCCCTGGATTTTGATGAGGAAGCTTGTGAATATACCTGTCTTCAAAACTTCTGTCAGTCGTTAACTCTTAGTTCCAGGTAGAAGCTTCATTATTGAAGCCGAAGCAGATTTTCAAGCCCACGGTAGTCAAATGTGGAAAATTCTTAATTTAGTTCACTGCCTCCCTGAGGGGCTGTTTTGTGCTCCTGAGGTAGTGATGGACTCAATGAATAATTCAATGGAAGATCATAAAAGAACACTGCCGTAAAGTTCAAAAGTATTTTGATTTTGGTTGGGGTTTTTTTTTGTGCTTTTTTTCTGTTGTTTGATTGTGGCTTGTTTATTTTTCTGCAGGAGATTTTGCTTTATTCTTTTGTGACACTTGAATTTATTTTATAAGGCTGTCCATGCCACTGGTAGATATCTTGTAAGGGCAGGTGAGCTTTCTTTGGTCGATGTCGAGTGCCATTGATTATAACACAAGAGGAAATACAAAAGATCTTGCAGTTAAAAGCAAGAACCTAACATATTCTCTAAGGAAGATTATTCTTTCCTGTATCTCTCAAAATGCTTTGTTGGACAATTGGATGTTGGAGGACTGCCTTCCATTTCTGAAAAGACTTTTGGCTTCAGAGGAAACGGGGTTCTTCAGGCAATTTATATGGCTAAATTGCAGAAGAAGTTCAGCTTTCTCACCAGTTGTTGACCAATGCTGCCCGAAACATCTGCTTTGGGAAATGCAATCGAGCCTTCATTTCTCTTGCTGAGCACTGTTTGCTTTTTTTGGTAATTGGGAAATGTTTCTCTTCCTTTTACAGCAAGAATTTATAAATAAGAGAGGAGAAATATACATAGTAGGTAATTTTAAAAATAGTAAAAGCTTCACGGACCTGTATCCTGCTCCAGGTGCTGTCAGATTGCTGTGCCTTAATAGGTAATAGCTTCATCTGTAGAAAGGTCAAGAAAATGGGTAACACTGCTTGCCTAAAAAATTCACCTCCTTGCATTTATAAGAACATTTTTAAACCTCTTCTTTTCTCCCCTTTTGCTAGTCCATTCATCTCATTCTTCTTGTGATAGGATTTTGTTCTCATTCTGTCCTTCTCGTACTTTCTTCTTTTTCCTTCCATTTTCTGAGCTGCAGTTTTGAGGTTGGTTTTTTGGTGTTGCTGATTTTGGTGGTTGGGTGGTTTGTAGGGTTTTATTTTTTAAGAGCCATCCAATTAACTTTCTCTTATCTTGCTTGTTAATATCTTTTCATCACTCAGACTTTTCTGGCTGCCCTCTCGTAGTAATTTTCTTTCCCTTTTTTTACATAAAATCATAGAATTGTCCAGGCCGGAAGGGACCTCAAAGGTCATCTAGTCTGACCTCCCTGCAGTCACAGGGACATCCCCAACTAGACCAAGTTTCCTTTTTATCTGGATTTTCTGTTTTTATCTGGATTTTTTTTTTTTTTTGCTTTTCCCTGAAGAAAAAAATTATGTTTTTGTTGTTATTGAGTATTACACGTCATGGTGGTTTTCTGCTTCGCCTCATGGTAATGGACAATATTGTTCAAAGGGACAGAGGAAGAGAAGAGGATCTGCAGCATTTACTACTACCATACTGTAAGCTGGTTTCCTTTGTTTAACATCTAGTGTCTTAAAAGGCACATTTCCATGTTGGACCTTCCCATTTGTGGAGCTCTGCAAGGGCTGAATAAAAGAAAAAATTGGTAGCAGTAGATTCCTAATATCAAAGTAAAGACCACTCAAGCGGACCAGAGTTGAGGTAGGTCTGAAGGAAGATAGATTATGAGCCAGCAGTGTGACCAGGTGGCCAAGAGGGCCACCAGCATCCTGGCCTGGATCAGGAACAGTGTGGTGAGGAGGACTTGGGAGGTGATTGTCCTCCTGTCCTGGGTACTGGTGAGGCCCCACCTCATGAGCTGTGTCCAGTTTGGGGCCCCTTCCCACAAAAAAAAGACATTGAGGGGCTGGAGCAGGTCCAGAGAAGGGCAATGGAGCTGGTGAGGGGTCTGGAGAAGAACTCTTCTGAGGAGAGCCTGAGTGAGCTGGGTGTTCAGCCTGGAGGGGGCTGAGGGGAGACCTTCTGGCTCTCTCCAACTCCCTGAAAGGAGAGTGTAGGCAGGGGAGGTTGGTTTCTTCTCCCAAGTCACAGGCCATGGGACAAGAGGAAATGGCCTTAAGTTGTGCCAGGGGAGGTTCAGATTGGATATTGGGAAAAATGTTTCCACGGAAAGGGTTCCACTTCATGAGCATTAATGAATGAAGGCTGTGTGGGCTTCCTGACTTCCTCGCTGTTTGTGTTTGCTTGGTGAAGTAACTGTTGTGGCAGGAACATGAATCAAGGCAGCAGTGTGCTCTGTAGACATACAGAAGTATTTTCAGTCTAGAGCTGTGTTATATTTCTTTCCTTTCTATTGTTTTCACCACTTTATGAAGTAAACATGTCCATTACACGCTTCTTTCTCCTCTGTGACCAGAGTAATAAAGGAAGTAACATTAAAACCATGCTTTTATCAGCTGTATTTAAAGCTTTTTACTTCGGGACAGGATATGAGTCGTGAAAAGAGTATTGCAAATATAATAGTGAATGTTGAAATTCTTTAGCCAAGATTAGGAATTATGAATTATTTCTTCTTGAGTATTTATGAGAACTTCTTTTTTTTTTTTTCTCCTTTCCCTTTTTACCATTGCTGATTCTTACTGAAGATCTGTCTCTGTTAAATTTGCCTACAGATATTTACATGTAGTAAAGGGCCTTCCATCTTCCTTTCTTGCACAAATGTAACATGTCAGCTCTGCCTTATTCTGCACAGCAAGTGCTAAAACATGATGCTTGCAAAGAGGAGTGTCTGAGGATCGTTTCAAGAACTGCTTTACATATTGATTACTTCAGTTGCCGTTTAATTTGCTGTGTAGCAATATGCAGGGCCTTAACTGTTTCTCTGGCGTTCTTATTGATTGCTGTAATTCTGCCTTCCGTTATATGCATATATGGTGTCACCATTAAATATTTATGTCCTCATGAAATGTTAATACATTGGGTTAATGTGAAATGCAACAAAATGCATTTGCCAGAAGCAGGCAAGAGTGCTGATCCTTCCCTCTCCCCTTCTTTCTTTCCCCTTCCCCCTTCTTTCTCTCCCCTTCCCCCTTCTTTCTCTCCCCTTCCCCCTTCTTTCTCTCCCCTTCCCCCTTCTTTCTCTCCCCTTCCCCCTTCTTTCTCTCCCCTTCCCCCTTCTTTCTCTCCCCTTCCCCCTTCTTTCTCTCCCCTTCCCCCTTCTTTCTCTCNCTCCTCCACCTCACCTCCTGGTGTTTGGGGTGAAGTTCCAGACTTGGAGCCATTTGCAAAACTTTCTTTGCTGCCAACACTGAAAGATCTAAAACAAGCAAACAAAATCCCAAAGGTACCCACAACCAACAGAAGAAAAAAAAAAACCAAACAAAAACCATGAATAAGATGAGAGTTAAGGAGGCAGGAGAAGTGCAAAGCAGGGAGCAGTGTCTGAACAGCTGTTTGTGAAGAAAATTAGAGATCCTCTGAGGTTCTCTCATTCTTGGCAAAATCTCTTACCCTTGAAATTAATTTTCTTCCTCTGTCCAGTATCCTCAGGTGATGCAGCAGCTATTTAGGATGTGTTTTGTTTCTTTTTTTAAAGTAGCAAAATTTGTTGCTGCGAAGACAATTCTGTATTTGTTTTGACCAATAGTCCCTATTTTTCTCTCTTTTCAGGCTCACAGCTTCAGTAAAATCTATAGTATTTTTATAACTCATTTGTTCGTCTACAGTGAAGTCTCTTGTTTGGTTGTAGTGCCAGGGGAAAAAAAAATATCCCAGGTTTATCTGATATCATCGAACTTAGTGGGTGTAAAAGCGTGCAAGGAATTCTTTTCTCCCATTTATTTCACAGTGTCACTCAACAAAATACAGAGGCTCTCTGTGAGTTATTTTTTGCAGCGTTTGTTGGCTTGCTGCAAATGTGATAGCTCCCTGAAAGACCAAGTGCGGGGTTCTGCACCTGGGCCAGAACAATCATCACTATCAATACAGACCAGGAGATGAGATATTAGAAAGCAGCCCTGAGGAAAGGGACTTGGGGGTGCTGATGGCTGAGAGGCTGGACATGAGCAGGCAGGGTGCACTTGCAGCCCAGAAGTTCAGTCACATCCTGGGCTGCATCAAAAGATGTGTTGCTAGAGATCCAGAGAGGGGATTCTGCCACTTTGCTCTGCTGAGACCCCGCCTGGAGTCCTGTGTGCAGGGCTGGAGCCCTCAATATAGGAAGGATATGGACCTGATGGAACGGGTCCAGAGGAGGGCCATGAAGATGATCAGGCCTGCAGCGACAGGATGAGGAGCAATGGCTTTAAGCTGGAGAAGAGCAGATCTAGATTGGATATTAGGAACAAGTTCTTTCCTCTGAGGGTGGTGGAACACTGGAACAGGTTGCCCAGGGAGGTGGTTGAGGCTCCTACCCTGTAGATGTTCAAGGTGAGGCTCGATGAGGCCCTGGGCAACCTGGTCTAGTTGGGGGTGTCCCTGCGACTGCGGGGACGTCGGACTAGATGACCTTTGGAGGGTCCCTTCTGGCGTGGATGATTCTGTGATTCTATGAAATGTTTTGCACCCGAGTGCAGGTTTCTTCCATAGTAGAGAATTTGTGCAAGTTTTCTTCCTCTTTGGACTTCAGTTTGGTTTTTTGACACTTGGACCCTTTTTGGAGCCTGAATCCATCTATGGTCCTTCTAGGTGTGTTCATATCTATAGATCCTTATGTCTAATTTCCTTTAACTGACAAACAAAATTGATCTATTTCTTTCTCTTTGGCTTCTGCTGCAAGAGAAGGCTTCTATAAGCCAAAGGTGGTACAGACCAGCAATGTTGCATAGGAATGGCAAAGCTTCCCAGTTGGTGGCTGGGCAGCAGTCTGTGTTGCTGACTGCCTTGAACAGTCATGGGCCATTTAGCTGGGAGAAAGGCTAGGCTTTATGAAAACAGAGTTCCTACATACAGTTTCCTAAATTCAGCCTGGTATATCTTGTAGATGTTGGATGTAGAAGACAGTGCTTCAACTCATGAGTTCCTCAAGCTGATCAAAGCCAGGCTGGATGGGGCTCTGAGCAACCTGCTGTAGTGGGAGGTGTCCCTGCCCTTGGCAGGGCGGTTGGAACTGCATTATCTTGAAGGTCCCTTCCAACTCTAACCATTCTATGATTATTTTCCATTTTGATTCCTCCTTCAGATTGTCCTGGAGAACAGCAGTCGAGAAGACAAGCACGAGTGCCCGTTTGGCCGAAGTAGCATTGAGCTGACCAAGATGCTGTGTGAAATACTGAAAGTAGGAGAGCTACGTAAGTTGACCTGTTTGTTTGACCTCTGAGAAACCATGGAGTGAGTTCATTGATAACTAAAGTTTGTTTCAGAGCAAGAACTTCCTTCAAAAAATCGTTTCTCAGGCCGTTTACCTGTTGAACACTGGCATTCAAAATGACTGTGTCTGTTTTTCTGTGTCTTTTACTAGTGTGTGGGCACACAAGGGAGGAGGGTGGAGTTGGCATTTCTAGAGGGGCCAGTTCATTTCCCATGGGGGGCTTTGGTGTAGGAGATGTGATGGTCTTCCTGTTCCACGGGCTTGTCCATAGGTTGGTTTTATATGAGTATCAGAGTCATTCTCTCTGGGATTGCTCATCTAAACTGACACATTTCGTTTGCTCTTAAATATCTAGAGCGCTCTCTAAATACCAGATGATATATTTACAATTTACTCTAACAGTATGATATGAAATACTGCATTTTAATACAGAGTAAACAAGCTGTCTTTGGCTTCGATTACAGTCACTTGACAAATTGTTAGATACTATCTAACAGAAGAGCGTGTCTGTATCTTCATTAGTCTAGAGTGTTGGTGTTTAACTCCATCGATATATGTAAACTTCTGTTACCCATCAATAATGTTTTGGATCCAGGTGCAGTCTGTTTTGGCAGACACTACCAGGAGCTTCGTTTTCTTGTTGCACAAGCAGGGGGCACAACTGAGATGCTTTGATTCCTTCAGAGACGTTTTCTTCCTTTTGAATTTTTTCCCTAATTAAGATTTTTCTTTTACCTTTACACCCAAGTCCATGAAATGCATGGAGCAGTGCAAAAACCAGCAACAAAGCCTATAGATATCTCTGGTTCTTCTTCCTACTAGGTCTGCTGCAGACATCAGAAGCTCTGTTTCAAAAGTACGTTTTGGCTACTCTACACATCTAAAGCTTTTAAATGCAGTGTCTTGGGAGAATTTATTGACCAAAGGAGAAATCTATCTCTGTGCAATAGGCCAGGAAGAAACCTGTGCATTGCTTACGTCTTCCAAACTGACAGAATTTGACAGACCCGGACAAATGATGCAATGCTTTCTTTTAAATACCATCTTAAGTAAACCAGAGTTACCAAGCAGCACTTTCACTAAATCTATAAATAAATAGTTAAGCTGCTATTTTAGATATTTGGCAAAGGTAACATGTTCTGTAGGGTTCAGACTGTAGCACGTAAGATTTGAGCAACCTGCTTTAGTGGGTGGTGTCCCTTGCACAGGGCAGGGGAACTGGAACTGGGTGGTCTTTAAGGTCCCTTCCAACCCAAACCATTCTCCGATCCTCTGTCTCCCTTAAGATAACCTGAGACATCTACTGCCAAATCGTGCATGATAGGTCTGTCTGAATATTTCTGCTGGTACATATAGAGGGGACATATCATCTCAACAGAGCCATGAACCTATTTGAATCAAGTGCTAAAGATCAGTTTTATTTTTACAAATGCACAGAAAAATACCTGAAATCCAAAGTCTGGCTTTGTACATGGTGGTTTTGCGTCTATCCCATCATACCATGGGACTTGTACTGCTCTTTGCTGCTAAGAAAGATGGTTGATCTAGAGGTCAGTCAGGTGTTTCAGATCTTCCATGCTGTGATGTAAGAAGTCATTCCATAAATGAACCTCTTTTCTGTCACAGTCGTGTTTTGGCCACGTGCAGGGAGCTGATAGTACGTAGATGATGTGCCACCTGGGGGGCTGTTTGTTTGTACTGCTTTTGACTTCTGCAGATAGTTCCTTTCATGTTTTAACTTTTTTATTATCTCCTCTTATAAAGTGGGGGCTGTGAATAAAATAAGAGGATTTGGGGTGGGTGCTCAGTTTCCATATGAAGAAAATGTGAATGGAAAGCTCTTTTTACTATCATAGCTTTAGAAAGAAAATTAATTGTATTTTTTGGTGGGGATTTTTTTTGGGGGGGGTTGGTTTTGGTTAGAGTTGCTCCATGGTTTGGAACTATAAAGTTAGAAAGACAACTGAAAAATTCTCCAAGGATAGCTCTGGCTAAGGGACATTGCATTTTAATGTTCTGAAGACACTTGCTTTGGCGATTTGAAAGCTGCAGGTCACTGGGATGCCGGGGGTACAGGTTCTCAGCAGGTTCATGTGGTGGTGTACAGAGATTTGATGCAGGGGTGAAGTTCACTGGTGTTTGTGTGGACAGAAACCATATGTAGCAGGATTGACTTCTGTAAAGTCATGTTCATCTGCATCCACAGAGCGCCAGTCTCTACATGCAGCAATAAGATTGCACAGTAGCCCTGATGTTCCCAGGGGCAGAGCTAAGGTTACCTTCAACCCATCTGGAGGATTCACCTGTTCACCAGTAGGTTTCCTTCATGGTTTAATTTATGTGGAACTCTACCAGTTGTTTTAAAAGGCTGTAATAAAATACACCTTTAAAATAAAGTACAAAAAGCCGATTTCTTGAAAACGGCCCTGAAAAATGCACATCTTAAATGACCTGTGATCAACTGTGTGTTTTGTTGAGAAGTATAAACAGGAACTGACATCTTAGCAATATCTGCATTTGGGTATATTCTTCACCCAAAAATAAATACTGTATTGCTGAACAGGACTGGACGTCTTTAAAATCACTAGTTACAGTTTAGGGCAAAGGTGTTCCTGGTAGTTTGGATGTTTTAGGTTTCAAAATCTGTATTTAGGCTGCTGGTGTTTCTTTAGAAATTCAAAACTAGTCATTATTGTATTGAACATAAAACTGTTTTTATAATGGTTTCTGAGTTGTATAATTTAAAAGCCACAATAAATAACCTTTTACTCATGAAATATTAGCAGTAGAAACTTTCTTAAAGTTCAGAACAGATAGAAGCTGTTAGACTGCCCACTATTTATTAAGAGCATTTTAATGCTGACTACATTCCCCTTGTTTAACTGTATTAAATACTTTCAGGGAAAAAGATGACATTTTACCATCAATTTTTGGTCCTTTCAAGAACGTGTTTATCCCAGTAAAGACTCACAAGAAAGTGTTAAAGGCATGCCACCTCTCCTGGTTTTGTATTTCCCTAAAATCACAGAATTATATGGGCTTGGAAGGGACCTCTGGAGATCATCTACTCCAACACCCCCCGAGCCAAAGCAGATCCACTGCGAGCAGGTTGCACAGGAACATGTTCAGGTGGGGTTTGGAATGTCTCCAGAGACGGAGACTCCACAACCTCTCTGGACAGCCTCTGCCAGGGCTCTGCCACTTTCAAAGTCAAGAAGTTCCTCCTCATTTAGATCATTTAGTTTAGATGGAACGTCTTATGTTCCAGTTTGTGCCCGTTCCCTCTTGTCCTGTCCCTGGGCACCACTGAAAAAAGCCTGGCCCCATCCTCCTGACACCTGCCCTTGAAATATTTATAGGTGTTGATCAGGTCCCCCTTCAGCTTTCTCTTTTCCAGTCTAAAAAGACCCAAGTCCCTCAGCCTTTCCTCATCAGAGAGATGCTCCAGGCCCCTCATCATCTTTGTAGTCCTCTGCTGTCCCCTCTCCAGCAGTTCCTTGTCCTTCTCCAACTGGGTAGCCCAGAACTGGACCCAGTGCTCCAGATGAGGCCTCCCCAGGGCAGAGCAGAGGGGCAGGATGACCTCCCTCCACCTACTGACCACACTATTCTTGATGGACTCTGGGATGCCATTGGCCTTCTTGGCCCCAAGGGCCCATTGCTGGCTGATGGGCATCCTGTTGTCCACCAGGACTCCCAGGTCTTTTTCCTGAGAGCTGCTCTCCAGGAGGTCAGCCCCCAACCTGTCCTGGTGCAGGGGGTTATTCCTCCCCAGGTGCAGCACCCTACATTTGCCAGTCCTGCTGCTGGACTTCTTGATTCTTTGATTTTGGCTTCAAAATGGTCATGACTTAGAAATTCAACTCTTCTTCAGCAAAGCATTTAAGCCTATGTTTAAATCTTCTGTAAGCAAAGAAAGCTGAAGTGCAAGCTGTGAGTTGAGCATATGGTAACTGCTTTACAGAGGTGGACTTGCAGAGTAGAGGAGCTAAAACTTAAGAGAAAGGTTGGTGTAGTGTTTAAGTAACACGGAAGTTAGAATGAAACACATCCATAAGCCTCTTCAGTGAGATCTCTGGATCAGGAAAGAGTGGGGTATTTGACTATAAATCCGTTAACCTTGTGCTACTGTTGCTGTTGAAGAAGACATGGGAAGGAGTGGCTTTGCTGAGTACTTCCCAAGATGCTCATCTTGGCAAACGCCAAGCAACCTGGTCTGGTGAGAGGTGTCCCTGCCCATGGCAGGGGTGTTGGAACTGGACGATCTTGAAGGTCCCTTCCAACTCTAACCATTCTATGATTCTAATTTGTAGTATTTTTTTTTCTTTGTAAGAGAAGATCTAAATACCAAATACTGTAACGCCCTTGATGCTGTCTGTACATGTTCTTGACATAGATTCTCATTGCAATGATTACCCCAGGTTGCAGAAATGAAGTGGTCTAGAAATTCTTACGTTATTGTCCCTTTATCAAACAGAACGTGCTGGGCATTAGAAGGTAGAAGTGATATTAGAAGTGATATTCATGGTTGTGCCCACTGAGATGAACGTAATCAAATCTCATGCTTCAAGGACTAAGCTGATCGCTGCAAGGGGTAGGGAGGCGCTTTTTTGTCTTTGCACAATTTTTCCTCTTCATTGCACAAGTCATAGTTTGTAGTGGAGTTTGTTCCTGTTGGTCTTTCCCTGAAAGCATATTGGTCACTGCAGGATCAGCATTCTGGACCTGAGGACTTGCCTGGTTTGATCTTTCTTTTGCTACAACAAACACAATATTTTTATAACTGAATGTCATAGTTTAAATTTTTTCCCCTTGCTTGAAAGCTAATTGCCTTTTTGCCCATCTCTTAAATTTAAATAGAATAAAGCCCCAGAAACGGTAAATGAAATCAGATACAGCAATATTTTAGTGTTCTTGCACTTGCCATTTCCTTTCGTAGAGTCATGGAATGGTTAGAGTTGGAAGGGACCTTCAAGATCATCAAGTTCCAACCCTGGAACCCAATTCTAGAATTTTTTACTTTTAACAGGCTATAATGGATAATGTAGTAACTGAAAAGTCTGGGCAGATGTGGCAGCAAACAAGAAATATTAAAATATTTTTGATTGCTGGCATAGGAAAACGTATGGATAAAATAAAATATTCAAAATATCTACCATTTTGAAAACTCTGCATCTCTTCTGAGCATGGGGAGCCTTGTCAGCTGTTCATTCTGGGTGTTCTGCAGCACATCTTGGTTTCCAAAGAAATGTATGAGAGAACACTGAAAAATACAGTAAGAAGCCTCCCTTGTGCACTTTTTAGCATTGGAACAGGCTGCCCAGGGAAGTGGTTGAGTCACCATCCCTGGAGGGATTAAGAAGACCGTGGATGTGTGGTGCTTAGGACATGGTTTAGTGAGGGACTTGATAGCGTTATGTTTATGGTTGGAATCAGTGATCTTCAAGGTCTTTTCCAACTGAAAGGACTCTGTGATTCTAATGGTTCCTGCCTTGAAGAAGGAAACAATAAGCAAAATCCTGTAACAAAACTGAGGCTTTTAAAGTTGACTTGCAAACCTGCAAAAAGAAGGAGCTTCAGACAACTTCAGATTTGGCCAAATGTTTATTGCTTATCTGGAACAATTGCCATGCATTTTAAGGATTGGTTATCCATCAGGGACAGTTTAATGCTGAACAGATTGAAATGAAGAGATAAATCCATTCCGGACCTCCTTATTTCACTTGTGTGTTAATATATTATGAATACAGGTTTATTAAAAGTAGCCAAAGTCTCCGGTGTTTTGCGGCAAGCTGTGCTTCAAGTCTGAAGTGAGTCCTTGTGGTTTCACAGCACTGCTGTGCAACAGACTGGAAATTGTGCAGCTGCTCCTTTGAAGAGGTGTGGAGTTGCTTAATGAGTTGTACACGGAATTGAACAACGGATAAGCACCCAGTGTTGCCTTAGTGGCAGCTCCCTGTGTATTTTAATGTTGCTTTGTGTGATCCAGAAATGTTTGCGTTGGCAAAGCTAGAGGATTTTCAGGGTGTAGGTGAAAAGGTGCACTTTTTTTTTTAGCCAGCATCACTGGACTTACCATTTTGTTATTATTACATGAGAGTTTTGAAAGAAGGTGACCCCAGTTCTTTGTGGGGACATCCTGTTCCTCTCCTGTTTCTCCTGCTCAGTATGACGGGAGGTCCAGATGTGCTCTCAGGACACCTCTAAGGAGAGGCTGCTTTTTCTGTAATTCCTACTCACCAGTTTTTGGACAAATTAGAGCTTCTCTCTCTGTACACACTAATTGTGTGCCTATATATGCTGATAAGTCATCAGAGGAATATAATTATATGCTGCCTACTCCAGGAGCCTGTCACAGTAGGCAGTTTATTAATAGGGAGACACGCATGCACGCACTCCCTGCAGACTCTTGGTCTTTGTCTTGGAAGCCAGGTTGTGGGATGAATTTAGACTCCCAGAATTTTGTATTTCTTGTACTGGGCATATGGGAACAAAATGGAGCTCTCTGTAAAGAGTTATTAGATAGGTGAATTCTTTCTAACAGAAAAGTTGTTTGCAGCCCCTAAACGCCTTTTCATATACTGCGTCCCTTTGGCATGGAGAGTGGTGACTCTGTTCTGGATCTTTCCAGTTTGTTTTTGCAGGAAAAGTTATGGCTAGAGTTAGAGGTATCTCTGTTTTTCCCCTTAAGTCTCATTCATTACTGACGTTTGTGCATACTTTGTTCTTTTTCTTGCAATTTCAAATGATGTGTATTAACCAGACCTCTGGCCTCCAGCAGCTCTAGGTTCCCACTCTTTCGGGATCAAGTTATCTGCTTATTTTTCCCAAGCCTTTGTGTTTCAGATGTGCACAGCTTGCTAAGTTACATGCTAATAATCCTCCAACTGGCTGGTGGCTCTATTTTCTTCCCTAATTACCACTACAGAGCATCAGTTTAATTATTCTGTCGAACCTCTCAGAAAGAACTTAAAACATCCATCAGCTCTGTCTAGCTCTATCAAAGACCTGCTTGATGACAGCTGCTTTAAAAAGCCAAAGCTTAATAATGTTAGCCACAGGCATGTATGACGTGACTGATAAGGATTTAAGGAAAAGTGATGGACTCTTTGTTCTTCTGAAATAGGTTGTAGAGACACAGAAAACAAGTGCTTGGTTGTGTACATATGAATGTGAAGAGCTTGTTGATAAGACCACAAAGATGGTTGCAGAAGACACCAAACCAGGTGGGAGTGTTGATCTGCTTGAGTGTAGGAAGGCTCTACAGTGGGACCCGATCAGCTTGGATTGATTTTGTGATCCAATTGTATGAAGTTCAATAAGACCAAGTACCGGGTCTTGCATTTCGATCACAACAACCCCAGGCAGCACTACAGGCTTGGGGCTGGAGCTACCCATCAGAAAAGGCCCTGAGGGAGCTGGTAGACAGCTGGCTAAACGTGAGCCAGCAGTGTGCCCAGGTGGCCAAGAAAGCCACCAGCATCCTGGCCTGGATCAGGAACACTGCCCAGCAGGAGCAAGGACGTGATGGTGCCTCTGTCCTGGGCACTGGTAACACCTCCCCTCAAGTGCTGTGTTGAGTTCTGGGCCCCTCACTGCAAGAAGGACATTGAGGTGCTGGAGTGTGTCCAGAGGAGAGCCACCAAGCTGGTGAGGGGTCTAGAGAACAAGTCCTGTGAGGAAAGGCTGAGGGAACTGGGCATGTTTAGTTTGGAGAAGAGGAGGCTGAGGGGAGACCTCCTTGCTCCCTACAGCTTCCTGAAAAGAGTTGTAGAGAGGTGGGTGTTGGCCTCTTCTCCCGAGGGAATGATGACAGGAGCAGAGGAAATGGTCTGAAGTTGCAGCAGGGGAGGTTCAGATTAGATTTTAGGAAGAATGATTTTACTGAAAGAGCAGTCAGGCACTGGAACAGCTTTTCAGTAGGAAAAATTCTTACGTTTCTTGGCTTAAAGAACAAAAACCCTTCACCCACCCCCAAAAATGTTTTTCTATAAAATATAAAGGGTTGGGATTCCAGAGGTTGACAGTCCTGCAGGTATTAAACAGCGACAAACTTTGTGTAGGGCCATGGTGAAACTTGACTGTTTCTGTGAAAAATAGTGGCTCTTCTCTTCTGTCAAGACTCAAACTTTAAGGACAGAGTAGCTCTCCGCTTCTTAGTTTTATTGCCTACTTTTCCTGTATCCCTGTTTCTCAAATCTGTTTTGCAAGGAGCTTGTGATCAGGCTGGAGCGATTCCTGCAGTGAACATCTGCAGGTGCTGTTAGAACTTCTGGCCCTGGTACCAGCTAAGGGCTTTGATGGGTTGTAGTTTTTTGCCAAAATTAACATTTTAAGAGTCCGGTGGGCTTCTGGTCTGGAAGATTCACTGCCCTTTTATAGAGTAATCCATGATCAGGATTGTCATCTGGAAGGACTAGAGGATCACTGATCTACAGTTTGTATTTTGTTGATATATTTAAAGGCATTATAAGTCCTGAGTATTATTTGTAAAGTATTCTTGAGTTTAACAGGCAGTTGTTTGGCAGCATGTCCTGGAATTCTTTCTTCCCTTCAGCTGTCCTTCAGTGGAGCCATCCCTTCCATTTCATAGCGAAGAGCAGCTCTAATAATTAATTCCTTGTGTTTGAAGGTTACGCGTTTGGGGGCTGGTGAACTTGTAGCATATCTACAGGACTTGGAGTGCAGCTGGTCTAGAACTCAACCTGTTTTATTTGTATGATGATGAGGTTCCATTTGATCACCTCCTCCCCATCTTTAAATAGCACATCATTATGATTAAAGAACAGTTGAGTTGTGTTTTCAATCTTTTTTCCCTAATATCTGCATATTAATAAGTCATTGAAAAACATTATGTAAATTTTATGCCATGGTGTATATATTATCAAATCAAATGGCCTTTACGGGTAATTGTAGGAAGGTACTATCAGATTGGGAGATTGAATGTGACTTATTTAACTTTTTTCCCCATACACTTGAGTACCAAAGACTTGGAATTGAAAGGGGCATTTTGGAAGTGCCACTAAAACCACTGGAGGGGAGACATACCTTGTTGGGGTTTGGTTTGGTTGTTGGGTTCAGAATTATTTTATTTCTGGGGTAGGGGGGAGTGTGTTTGTTGTCTTTTTATTTCTGGGAAGTCACAGTTGAATTTTTAACAATATTTGGCTTTAAAGGTCTGTTTTGTTTGCTCAAGCTGAGGGCATAAAGCTGTTTCAGTCTCTGCATCTGCAACTTCAAAAATATTTTTTTCTCTGTAATAAATACTCTCTTTATCAGGGAATTGAGAGCAAGTGGCCGAAGTAGTCTCTCTCCATTTTTAAATTAGGAATGGACATTCCAATGCTGACATGAAAATAGCAAGATTTGTCTTATTTGACCTTTTTGGCCATCTGTTTTTTGAGATGGCTTTCCTGCATCTATCAGAGCAAGCTTAGACATAAACAGAAAAAGTCTAGTTCTTTTGATCTCAGTCAGTGGAGTTTCAAGATGACGCCGAATGTGGTGTGACGTGACAAAAGCTCCATTTGTTGGAGCTGCTGGGTGAGGTGGATGGGGCAGTAGGTAACGATGGATGCGTTAGGCTGAAATTTTCAGGGACCTTGGTGAGAGTTAGGATTTAAAATCTCATTGAATTTCCATCCTTTAAACTTCGCAGTTACCTGCAGAAGCAGCAGTGTCTTGCATTATTTAACTTTGAAAAAGCTGAGCTGACCCTCAGACAGACAAATTTAGGCGTCACCCCAGCACACTGGAAGAGCTATTTCTGTCCCTGCTCCCTGACAATGAACAAATAACCGAGCGTTTTCCATCAGCAGCAGTTCCTTTCCTCCTCTCTTCCACCCCCAGTTTCCAGCGGTGGGTGGTGACAGCTTGAAGAGACTAGATATATTTTCAGATACCTATTCATTTTGAAATTTTTAATTTTTTTAAAGTGTTTTTTCCTTGTTGCTGTTAAATTATGAATTTTTAAATGTTTCTGTAGATGCTTTGGTAAAGCTGCCACAGTTATATTTCTTCTATGATTAACTCCAGTTTAAAACTTGCTCTGCAAGTCTGTAAGTGTTCCTTTTGTTTTCCCATTAAATGAACCTCTGCAAAATCCAATATTACCGTGCAAGTATTAATGGAAAGCAAATCTTTGCATGCGTGGGTGGTCATGCCACAAGTGGTGTGTTTGATTGGAGATTGAATTTCACTTAGAAGGGCGGGGGACAATATTCCCAAAATGCCTTTGCCAGGGCACTGCCGTAGACACAATTGTAAAGGCAGCAGAGAGAATCCGATGGCGCAGCAGGGGGATGCACATGCCCAAAACATCCCACTGCCTGACAGCTGATTTACTTGGATACTAGTTCTTGTTTCCCTGTGAAGTTCAAGCTTGCAGTAGATTTCCCCAGAATCTTTCCTGACATATAAAACTCATGTTTCTCTGTCCACAGAAGAGATGCTGTGTCCTATAATCTGCGTTAAGGAATTGAATTGCAGCATACGTGTCTTGAGGTGTTTATGATCCTAACAGAGTTAAGCAAAACCTGTGTGTTATTTTTTTAAGAATGAGATAAAGGAAGGTCCACACAAAAATAAAGTGCATCTTGTACCTCATGGGAAGGCAGAAAAAAATTACACCAGCTCATTTGCACTAGGCTGAGCTGCCCCAGTTCAGGAAACTTTTACATTTGGTATGATAAAAGCACTTCTGAGAAGGAAAAGCACTTTGGAAGAGAAGGATCTGGGGTCCAGGTAGACAGTAAACTCTCCATGAGCCAGCAATGGGCTCTGGTGGCCAAGAGGCCAATGGAATCCTGGGCTGCGTAGGGAAGAGTGTGGCCAGGAGGTGGAGGGAGGTCATTCTCCCCCTCTGCTCTGCACTGGGGAGGCCACAACTGGAATCCTGCCTCCAGTTCTGGGCTCCAAAGGTCAAAGGAAACAGGAAGCTACTGGAGAGAGTCCAGTGTAGGGCAACAAAGATGCTGGAGGGATTGGAGCGTCTCCCTGAGGAGAAAAGGCTGAGAGAGCTGAGACTCTTAAGCCTGGAGAAGAGAAGGCTGAGGAGAGACCTTCTTCATGCTCCCAAGGATCTGAAGGGTGGGTTGAAGGAGGATGGAGCCAGACTCTTTTCAGTGGTTCCCAGGGACAGGATGAGGGGCAACTGGCACAAACTGGAACATGGGAAGTTCCATTTGAATATGAAGAGAAACTTGTTTGGGATGAGAGTATCAGAGCCCTGGCAGAGGCTGCCCAGGGAGAGTGTGGAGTCCCCTTCTCTGGAGACCTTCAAGTCCCACCTGGATGCAGTCCTGAGTGCTGTGCTCTGGGCAATCCTGCTTGAGCAGGGGAGTTGGACTGGATGATCTCTAGAGGTCCCTTCCAGCTCTGACAATTCCATGATAAATTCCTATACCCTGGTTGTAGCAGAGTATAAGAGGATGTGGGTCAGAGTTTGTTTCTATCCTGTTAGTGTCCAAATGCTCTTGACCTTAACCCCCCCACAGAGACAGATTTTTACGGATATGGCTATAATATTTTGTAGTGGATTTGTAGCTAGATATAAAGTTTGTACCTTAACTCTCTGAACTTCCACAACTTTCTTTAGAGTGAAGAGCTGTGTGAAGATTTGCTGTCACGTGTGATCTTCCAATATCATTTTTGCAGGAAAGACTACAGTGGGTTAAAAGCTGGGTAATTAACCAGCTTTTCTTACAACTGAACTAAAGATGAAGCAGAGATGATGTATGCAGTGACGTTTAAAACACAGATGCTACCCAAGAAAAGATATGTTCCAAGTAAATTGTTGAGGATTTGTCTATGTACTTACGTGTGCTGAGACATGATCCCAGCTCCTTTCCAGGGTTTCCAAATCTGACTTCCCTATATCATCCCCAAGATCTGACTCACAGAATGCTGCCTATCTGTAGCAATTCGTGATTATCTACCTGCAGGAGCCTTAAAATGCATCAGAAGGCAGAAGAGGAGGCCAGAACTGCATCCCAATGGATAGTTTCAGGGAAACCTGTGACTTATCTTGTCTGGTGTAGCTGTTCCTTTAAAAAAACAGAAATAAACACTCCTCCTGGTACGGTTGTATTGGGAAAAAAAATCAGCATGTAGCGCAAACCTGTTTTATTTCCTTTTTATCAAACATTTGTTTTGAAGGGTAGGCTTCTGTAAATCATCTCATTAGTGGGAGCCCATCTGCTCACACAGACCTAACGTGTGCGTTGTGTGGATACGTGCGTGCACAAAGGTTTCCAGTTCCACTCAGTGTTGATTCCCATTAGGCTTCAGGCAGGAGGAGAGGAAAGATTAATGATTTCGGAAGGGGAGAGAAAGCTGTATGCGCTTGAAGACTTGTCTGGACTGATCTAACTCTTCTCTCTTAACCCACAGCCATGTATGAATAATGAGAAATTTGCTCGTTTAAGCTATAGTGTTGATGGGCCTTATCGATCGTACCTGGGCCCTGATGTGAAGCAGAGCAAGATTTGTTGGTCGTCTGCTTGTATATCACAGACTTTTCCATCCTATTTTGAAGTTTTGCCCCGCTTAGTGTGGAGCGAAACCATCCAGATGGAACATTTCAAAGAAATATTTTGTTCTGGTATCTGTAGTCTAGCAGTGTTTCCATCCAGACAAGCCGTATTCCAGGAGCTCTCGCGCCAGCATCCGTCTTACTGCAGCGGGAAGGTCCGTCTGAGATCTGCAAGAAGGGGAAAGTATTCATCTCCTCACACTCCTGTCTGAGAAATGAAAGGAGTCATACAGCAATAGGACTTCTGGTTTATTACTTAGACATTTCAGAGCTGATGTAAGCTATGATTTGAGAATTCCCAGGAGTGAGCCTGCAGCTTTTTTCCCCCTTTACCACCTGTGTTTCTCAAGTGCCACAGGCTTTTATTGCAGCCCTCTCGGAAATCTCAGGAGTGTCGTTTACCCAGAATAGATTGATGGTGTTTGGAATCTTGCAGTCTTAAGAATGCATATCCAGTCTTATTTTGGTGCGTGTATAAAAAGCTGATGGTGTTCTTAAGATGCAGAAGAATATTTAGTGACAAACCTTTGATGCCGATGAACAGCCTGCTGGCATTTCTTGCAGATGGGGTTTTTATTGGAACCTCTTTGATCTGTCAGGCGTTAAACCTTGAGTTTCTAAGGTCAGATGAAGGATGTGCTCGTTGATATTGCTGCATTCTGAAGAGAAAGAAAAAACAGGTAGGGCACGTATGGGACCTACTTCTCCAAAAAATGTAGATCTCTGTGTTCTGTGTTCAGAAATTAGAATGGTGTCTCTCTTGTTCTAGCTGATAAGTGTTCATATTGTGTAATCATGTTTCCAACAGCTCTGAAGAGAGTTACACTGGGCTTTCTTGATAAGATTTCATTGGCGGTTGCATGTGCTGGAAGCTGTATTTATTTTTTTAAAAGGAAGCTTAAAACTTACGTACCCTAGGGAATGCCTTTTAAGTGTGGTAGACACATCACAGCTAAAATAGCTAGGAATTAGGCAGTGGCTGAGGCTTTGTCCAGCAGTGATGGGCAGCTTGGAACACTTCAGTTCTGGAGCACTTTGAGCCCAAAGTCCACGGGGCTTAATTTTCAAAGTGCTGAATCACCTTGTCAGAAAACAAGGCCTTTGCTACTTTCTACCACCTAGAGAGAAGCCCCGGAAATTAACTTTTGAAAGCCAAAATCAATACACTTGGTAGAGATTTTTCAGCTCTTGAGACACGGACAGTGTCTTTAAAATGCATTAGGTTTGAGTGCAGTTTTTGTCATCCAGGAAAAATGTACCACTGGCAGTATTAAATATGATGGAGTCATTACCTCTGGAGGTGAAAATATCACTATTGTACCAAATGGAAAACTTAGTGCTGAGGCATCACTTTCCAGGAAAATACATGAGCCAGTGAGATTCAACAAGGCCAAGTGCTGGATCCTGCATTTTCGTCACAACAACCCCCTGCAGCCCTACAGGTTTTGGGCAGAGTGGCTGGAGCTGCCCATGAGAAAAGGACCTGGGGGAGCTTGTGGATAGCCGGCAGTGTGTCCAGGTGTCCAAGAAAGCCACCAAGCATCCTGACCTGGATCAGGAACAGCGTGGCCAGCAGGAGTAGGGAAGTGTGATGGTGCCTCTGTGCTGGGCACTGGTGAGGCCTCACCTCGAGTGCTGTGTCTAGTTCTGGGTCCCTCACTGCAAGAAGGACATTGAGGGGCTGGAGCATGTCCAGAGGAGAGCCACCAAACTGGTGAGGGGTTTGGAGAACAAATCCTATTAGGAGAGGCTGAGGGAGCTGGGCATGTTTAGTTTGGAGAAGGGGAGGCTGAGGGGAGGCCTGCTTGCCCCCTACAGCTCCCTGAAAGGAGGGTGTAGAGAGGTGGCTGTTGGCCTCTTCTCCCAAGGGAGTAACGATGGGACCAGAGGAAATGGTCTGAAGTTGGGGTAGGGGAGGTTCAGACTGGATACTAGGAAGAATGACTTGACTGAGAGAGTGGTCAGGCACTGGAAGAGCCTTCCCAGGGAGGTGGTGGAGTCACCATCCCTGGAGATATTTAAGAAACTAGTATACATGGCACTTGAGGGCATGCTCGAGTGACCGAGACTGTAGGGGTTCTTTTTGTGTGTATGTGATTGGACTTGGTGATCTCAGACATCCTTTCCAACCACAAAGATTCTGTGATTCTGTGTGATTATCTCCTTTCATCTTGATTGAGGGGAACACAGCCCCCTGGAACAGATGAGAACACCCGAAGAAACTGTACAAGCACTGTGTTATAAGGAAGAAGGATTACAGAGAGAACAGAAACAGAAGAGGAGCTGCTAGGTGTATGATGTAAATAGATTCTGACTGCAGCTAACAATACAGAGAAGTCAGTTTTCCATTAAATTTGGGGATTTTTGTTTTTCCTTCCTGCCTTCTACTTGTAAATTCATCCTGTTTCACAGGATGCTGAATTGGCTTTGAGATAATGGATTTCTGGCAAGTCCATTTAGCCGTTACGTTGAATGAAAATGTGTTGGAGTAGATGGACACATGTGGCTAAAAGAGGAAAAATGTTTGGATTAGAGCTGGATGGGGCTTTGAGCAACCTGGTCTGGTGGGAAGTGTCTCTGCCAATGGCAGGGGGGTTGGAACTCCATGATCTTGAAGATCCCTTCCAACTCTAACCATTCTGTGAGTCTGTGATTTTGTGATGGCAGGAGCAGAAATCAGATTGACCTGTGCCACTCAGAAGAACAGAGATGAGCAGAGGTGACTGTGGCATGGCTGGATCAGTGGCTGATCCAGTGTGGCTAAGATGGCAAAGGGGAAGAGCTATTTTGTGTGAAATTGGGTTGAGTCTTCCAACACTGAATGCTTGTAGGCTTGTGCTAATTTATTAAATGATGTAGATTTGCCAGCTTGAGCTTGCAAATTCTATTCCACTAATGAAATTTAATTTTTCGGTGCGTGACTTCTAATTGGCAGGATTATAGCCAGCCTGGAATGGGGACTTGGTGGCAGGAGCCAGGTGTTGCTGAGGCAGGTGTTGCATAAGATGCTCGAAAAATAACTCTTGATAGTTGGGGACCTGCTTCTAGTCCAGCTTTCACTGGATTGGGGCACGTTTATGAGAGGTGTGGTGAAAGTTACAGTTGCCTAAATGTTCTTGTAATAAGTCCTGTCATTTCCCCCTGTTAGAAAGCTTTTAACATTTGGTATGAAGTCTTTCAGGATATTAATAAGTGGAGACTTTGTCTCTTTTCTCAAGGCTTTTAATAAGACATACCTTAACTCCATCTAGCCCAGTTACACCAGGGCAGTTATGCCAGGGCAGTAATTCTCCCTATGGATTGTTAGTGCCAAGGGAGGTGAGGCCAGGCGTGGGTACACAGTTGGCTAGGGTGCTATAAATAAAGCTCAACAGCCCCTGGAGAGGGTTGGTTCTTGTCACAGTGAATGCTTGAGACTGGAGTTGTACACGTTACAGAGCAGTGTCAGCTGTCACATACACTGGGTCGCTTTCTTCTGTTAGCCTGTTGAAGGATCTTATTTGCAATTAACCGACATGAGGTTTAAAATAGTTTTTATATCGTATTATAATATTCTGGTATTACTGTATTTTAAGCAGATTATGAAATTTTAAAAATAATTACAGACTGGGGACTCCCAGCTGTGTGGGATGTGTTTTAATAGCACAGTGAGCATATATACCGCATCATCTCTGGTTTTACCTGTCAGCGGTAGCTTTCTCTGCCACCTCCAAGTTAAAAGTAACCTTTTTTTCCTTTCAGAATAGAGAGACACTGCCTTACCAGAGGTGTAGGATAGGAGGTGGCATGAACTATGAGAGTATCAGCGTGCAGAAAATTCAAATTCTTGTGGATGAGGAAAGGAACCAGAACATGGGACAGTTGTTTTGTACAGTGAAAATACTCTACTTATGTTGTTCATTGTGGGTATTGGTTGGTGTGGCATTTACCACCTTTTTGACAGCCCATAGAAACAGCTCCAAGATTGATGATTTTCATCAACTGAGTCTGCTTCATTGGCCTGTCGTAATCAACTTCGCTCCATGTGGTGAGATTTTAGATATTCAACACAACACAAACTTGTATTTCATGCTACTTGTTTCATTTGCTTTAAGTTATGAGGCTGTTTTAACTCCATGATTTCTGAATATAATTCTTTGTGTTGACGTTAGGTTCTGGGTTTTCTTTAGATTGTTTTTTTTGGGGTTTTTTTTTGTGTTTTTTTTTTTGTTTGTTTGGTTTTTTTGCCTTTTGGTATTTCAGCCTTTCGAGTTCCCATCTTTTAGTTTTATTCCACATTTACAAAGACAAAGGGGTTGGGGTTTTTTGTTTTTTTTTCAGTGTGCTTAAGAAAATAAACCAGATGTGATGAGATAGGCCACGTCCTTCCCAATAATTTGGGCATATGGATTGGTTTCAACCCAGTTTAACAAAGGAGGTACGAAGTTCTGAAAAAATTAGAGAAAAGAACTTTGTGAATACAGTGGGTTTCTTCCTTCACTGTGAAGAACGTCTTTGCAGTGATCTCGCACTTTAGTAGACATCAACTGGTCCCTGTGGGATCTTGGGGATTTAAACGGAGACCTAAATCTTCAGGAAGGCAGTTCTCATTGATCCTACCATTCACTGCAAAACTGAATAATGTATTCCATAATGATTATTTCTCTTACATTATTTTTTTTATTATTATTATTTTTTATTTTGGGCCTCTGCTGAAAGTTTAATGTTGCTGCCATATGAGATGAAGCACCACTGGCATTTTCTGTGTTGGAGATTAGGAAAAATGTTTCCAGGGAATGGGTTCTGAAGCCTTGGAAAGGGCTGCCCAGGGCAGGGGTTGAGGCCCCATCTCTGGAGAGATTTAAAAGCCGGGTTGACCTAGTGCTTAGAGACATGGGTTAGTGATGTGGTGTTGTTTTTTAATCAGAATCTGGTTGATGGTTAGTCTAGATGATCTGAAAGGTCCCTTCCAACCTAGACAATTCCATGATTCTGTGAATTCCTGGCATTTACCATGCACCCTGTTTATGAGCTTGATTTCATAAGCCTGTAGGTCTATGGACATTGTTTTCAGCACCTTCTTCACATTTCGGCACCTTTTTCTTCACCTTCCTTTTGAAAGTGAGTAGGAAAGTCCCCGAGACATATCTCCAAGTCCTTTGTGTGGAACATGATGGGATTGAGAGATGTTCCTGGAATTGGAGGCTGTCAGGAGAGATAGAGTCAGCATGGTTAGGGTTAATGGAGAATGCCAGAGTTATTAAATGCTGTCATAGGGTAATGGTCTCCTACGGGCATATCAATGTGGAGACATTTGTGGGAAATTAATGTCAGAGCCAGGCAGAGATGTTTGTATTTGAAGAATATATTGATCCTCTGGTACTGTGCCACCATATAATGACTTGATTTGCCTTATATCAATTGATTGAGGCACTATCAATTATTTTATCTGATGGATGATGGTGCAATAGAGTGACAGTTGCTTGCTATAACATTATTGATCACTTAAATTGGTTTATATGGGCTCTGTATTACAGCTAACCATGGAGTGCCACCTATAAAATATATCGGTTTTGTTATGAGAAGTTTAAAGTAATAATTCTAGGAAAAAGAAAATGTATCTGAACACTTGATTGCAGGTAATCCTTGGGCTTCTGGAACTTTCTCCTCTTTGCTTCTTTTTCTACGTAGCTGAACACAAAAGGTGAGATTTCACCCTTGCATTCAGGATAACGCAGAGGAAAGTGTGGATTCCCCTGGAGAAAGCACTGAGTTCAGCCTGACTTGCATCCCTAGAAAATTATCGTTGTAGGGGCACAGGAATACAGCAGCTTTGTAAGTCTGAACTGGGAAAATAATTGATACAGCAAGTACTGGGTGAAATAAAATCTGGTTTGTCTGGAAGAGCCAGTGTGCCAGGCTCTCTCCTTTGACGGTGAGGTGCTGGTTGAACCCTATTTAGGTTTCAAAGGCCTGTGCTCCTGACATGCAGTCCCTCAAGAGGTGGTTCAATCTTTAAAGCAGATATGAAGTGCAACAGACCTTTTCCTGTGATGAATGCACCTTTCTGGAAATGAGATCTAGAGAGCAGGTATGCCACGTATATGTTTACAGTAGATTACAATATAGGGAGAGTTTGGTTTTGGGTAAGGGTTTTGGTTGCTTATCGGTTGTTGGTCTTTTTTTTTAATATGGAAGGCATCCTTTTGAAAGGGGTCTAGGCCAAGTCAACTGGTGGATCTTCGCTCCAGCTCAAGCTTATGGCTACATATTGACAAATTACCCTCATCGACTTTTTTGTCTTCCTCTCCGAAGAGGCAGGGTCAGTTACCTAGAACCACCAGAGACTTCTTGCATCCTTTTTTCCATCACAATTGGCCTGTTTCCAACACTGTTGGCCTCTTTTGATGCCTCCCTCCCATCACGTCAACCTTCCATCTCCAGAAGAAAATCTACCCTTTGCCTATTTAAGAAAAAAAAACTCCAGTAACACAACACAAACCAAATTGAAAAAAAACTACAAAACAACCTGACAATACTGACATGTGTTTTCTTAAGCAGATGGTGATTTGGTAATTACAAGCAATTCAAAATATTTGTTTTGCTTGCTTTTATTCCGTGAAAACAAACTTTCTCCCCCCGCTTCCCAAGTCCTCAAATATTTTAACTGAAACACCACGGTACTGTTCATATTTAACCATTTCTCAACGAAAGTTTACCACCATATGTGTGCTGTGTGGGCCAATAAAAGGGGCTAGGTGGATTTTGTTCAGGTTTTTGTTAATTGTTCGTTTTTTGTTAATGGAGGAAATAATTCATGGAAAAGTAAAAAGTAATTTTTCCTCTGAAAACATCCTGTTATTTTCCTCTGAAAATAACATCCTGACCAAGTCTGCCACCTGGAGTGTTCTCAGAAGTTACTCTTTACTCTTCTTTCATGTGTTAACACATGTATCACTTATTGAGTTTCGGATTGGAAGATCTTTGTATATATAATTTCATCCTTTCTCTGCAGACCAGATGATGGAACTTCCCTTGCATCAGTTTGAGTGCAGCTATTTCCTCCATGAATAAATGAATCCAAAAAGCTCAGCCGAAGTATAATTTGACTTGGATTGCTGCAATTAGTCCCGCAACATTTTAAGGAAGACCTCCAGAAGTACTGTCATAAATGCAGGACTCAAAATATCTGACTGCTCTCTGAGCAAGAGTACTTCATGTTCTTTAGGCTTTACAAGATACTTAATCAAAACTGAATATGCAGAGCGGGGAAAAAGTCAGTACATAAAGCAATGTATTAATTCTCTTCTTCAAACGCTATTTTCAAAGACTTCTCGGTATTTGTCTGTTTGAATATATGTATGAGAGCAAAGTTTTTCTGTGGATAATCTCTTCGGCTTCAGATATTAGCTCTTCAAATTAATTAGAAGACATTTCCTCTGGAAATGTTTGCAGGATATTCTGTATCTTGAGCTATATTGATGCTGGTAGAACTGGAGAAAGTATTATCGCCTTCCCTATGCCTTGTATCTTTTTAGCATTGAAATAGTTTATTTTGACATTTCAGGTCCCTGACCACAAATGATGACACATGCCATGTGCTGTTCCTTTCTGCTAACTGTGTCAAGCAATACTGTACCTTTTTCTGTGAATAATTCTGTCATTCCTGCTAGAAGAGCAGTATCATTTTTTTTGGTTTTTTCCCCCCCCAATTTCTTAAACAGGAGGGTTTGACTCATAAAAGTGGCTTTTATCCAGTAAATATGCAAATCACAATTTTCTAAAGTGAGGGAAGAAAGTTTATAAAGAAAAAAACAGCCAAACATTCACACATTGCTTCCCCTATCTACCCCCACTGAATTTGCACCACAAAATGCATACTCCAGGCTCTCAGAGACTTTTTTCCTCTTGAATTTTGTGCTTGTTCACAGTGGCTAAGCCTGAATTCTCTCTCCCGTCATTTGTTACCTGGGTTACTCTAATAGAAAAGACCCCTCACTTGTGCCAGTGCTGCACTGCTCATCCAGCTACCTCCTCTGCATGTGTAAGATCTGCTGGAATTGTGTCTGCAGATGGGACACTTTCTATTTTGGGTGGGATAGGTACCACAACTGTCACAGAACGTTACCTCCCTCAGCCTCTCCTTAGAAGGCTTCTTCTCCAGACCCCTCACCAGCTCTGTTGCTCTTCTCTGGACCCACTTCAGCCCCTCAATGTCTTTTTTGTGGGTAGGGACCCAAAAGTGGACACAGCCCTCAAGGTGGGGCCTCACTGGTGCCCAGTAGGGTTGAACAATCACCTCTCAAGTCCCCCTCACCACGCTGTTCCTGTCTTCTGGTATTATGAATAGATGAATACTGCTGTTCTTCAGGAGTAGGGATTATTGTTACATTCCGTATCCCTGCTTCAGTTTCATTTAATCTCATTGACAGGGAACTGTTGTAGACTGGCAGGACGTTCATGTACTCTGTCATTTTGCAGTTTGTTTGAAATTGTGTCCTGTGTATGTTGTTTTTGGAGAAGGCCCTCTTGCCAGCCTTGAACTTCCCAAGTCCTTTGAGAGCTCGCTGTCCTTTTCTAGGCATCCTAATAGGATTGGTACAATTAAGTAAAAGGCACTGGTAAATGTTTAGCTTTTGAGCAATGTTTAGTCACATGCATCTATTTGAAAATAGGAAAATAATGAAGAAAGCTCAAGCACAGCCAGTTCTCCATCTCTATCTGAAGGGACTCTAGTTCCTCCCAGGCAAGTCCAGGAAGACCTTATTCCAGGATATTGGCAGATATTTGGTTTTATAGTATTCCTCACAGGTAAGATACTACTTTATAGATGTTACTCTGAAAGAGGTGAAGTCTTTTAAAAGCCATGAATTTTTTTAGACCAACAGATACAATGGAGGGAAAAGTTTTTCGAAAATAGTAAGAGAAGCTTTTAGCATCTTTGTATTTCTTCTTTTCTCTGATTTTCTTTCTTTTTTTTTTTTTTTTTTTTGTGAGGCAGAAGGGAGATGCTTTCAAGTGTGTAACCTCTTCCTTAAGCCTGGAAGTTGGATGTTATTATCTCTGGCAAATACCTCTTTGTCTAATACAATTGTCCCATATTTCTTCTTCTTACCTATTAAGACCTTTGACGGGTCTATTCATGTAGGTTGGAAGATGCCACTTTAAAAAGTCAATACTGAGAAATGCATACGGATGCACATTCATTCTTTTGTGTCAGAATGGTGAAGCTTGAGTCATTAATGCCTGGCTCATTCTTAGAAACAAAGTGTACCAAATTGCAGGCATACTAATAGAACATCTCTGCCATGACTCATGCAAAATGGGGATCAGAGCCATTCGTAATCAAAAATGGCCTAGAGAATATTTCAGAATAATAAATAAACTTTCTTTACAATATAAATAGTTTGGAGGGTTGTTTTTTGTTTGGGGTATGTTTTGGTTTCTTTGTTTTTAATCATCGCTAAAGTACTTCCGTGGGGTTGTGGGTATATAATAAAATAGGGAGATTCATCACGTGGGCGTTTATTGGACTGTTCTTCTTAGTTCTGCCACCTTGTAGCTCTTCTTAGGTTAAGCAGGTGTTCTTTTGTGCTCTGTTAAAAAAAAGCAAGTTTCCTGTTTCTGGCTTTATAAGGCTATTTTCCATAACACAAAATTTGGGTGGCTCCCAACTTAGGTGGACGAAGGCGTGAGGGCAGCTGGAGACCTGTAATGATCCTCAGCAGCGACATTGTTCAGCAGAGGGAAGGTGAAGTTTTTAAGGCAGTGAACAATGTATTTGTAGCCTAATTAAAAAGTGTTATTTCTTATGGATTCAGCATTAGAGATGACAGCGTCCGTCATTATGTGGCGTGTGGCTGGGGATAACATTTCCCCGTGTTCATCTAATTTAGAGACTGACTTTGAAACATAAAGCACTGACTTTCAAAATCTGGTATTTAAATGATAGGTAACAGTTAAACCTTTCTGCAGTGATTTATCAGAGAGGTAATCTCTTTAATAGGAAAATCGTGGTCGTCTATTCAGTAATACTGGGTAATCAATTTAGTAATAAAACCCATTATGCCTCGTTTCTAAAGCCTGTTCTTTTTCTGTTGGTGGGAGTTGAAGATGGACTTGACTTTTGCACCGTCTCACTGGAGTGACGGAGAGTCTATTTGTTTGAATAGCTGCATGTTCATCCTCCCATCGAGGCTGAGTTGGATTGTGGGTGCCCTGGGTGGTGTTGTTTCAAACAGAATTGTAGATTTATTGTGTAAAGTGATATATATTAGAGCATCTCAATACTCAGAGGAAAAAAGAAAATATTACCCCTACTGTATATTTAAGGAAATGGAGTTGTGTGGTATGATTCTTGTGCTAGCAAGAAGAGCTTGAATCGGTTGAGTCCTAGTTGATATATTCTGGCCCAAAGCTGATGGTTGGCACCATCCTGGGAGGGATTCAAAAGCCGGGTTGACATACTGCTTAGAAACATGGTTTAGTGGTGGTTTTTATCAGATTTCGGTTGATGGTTGAACTTGATGATCTCAAAGGTCCCTTCCATTCACCGTTCTGCGATGAGCAAAACTTACTGAACACAGTGCTATTTTTGGTCCATCTCTACATTAGTGGCATTGCAGCCAGGGTGTGGGCTTTGTTAGAAAAGGCTAAAAGGTATTTTAGTGTTTACCTGGAATTCCAGCTACTTTGGCTGAGAGCTCAACAAAGATTTCTGAAAGCGGGAAATCTTTGAGTATTGACAGTTCAAAGGTAAGCGTGAGAGGAAAGTAGCTGAAATTGGGAAAGGAGAAAAAGTAACAATGCAGTATTTGTCGTAGTTGTGAAACTGTTGGAAAGAGCATTTTTATGAGTGCAGAGCACATTCCTCAGTTTGCTTCCTCACATTTGTAAGTGTAAGCAATTATCGTTCATTAAAACAGCCATGTCTTAATGACTGTTGACATAATGACCGTTGAAATATTTTGAGTTGTCTCTGAGTTCTCTCACGCTTGCTCTGACTGATGATATCACGCCATCATTACTGCAATTTACTTGCCAGTAAAGAAATGCAAAGTTTTAAGTAAAAGGGATTTCTCGCATTGTGGAGAGTGAATTTTTTTAATACCTGTATGATCAGTAAATTTTTTTACTATACATTCAGTAAATCACCATTGGTCAAAGTAAGGTAGAAAAAAATTAATGCAGTGGTTCCATAATAGCCGGTCACTAAAGGGTAGCTAACCTAGGCTTAATGGTGTAAATGCAGAAACCAGCAGTACTGCAGGATTGAAAATTAGAAAATTAGCTTAGAACTGGATCATTCTAGGTACCCACATAGTATATTCCCATTCCTGGATTTATTAACGAGATCCTCACACTAATTACCACTCTTTTCACACGTGTGAGGATTGGAAACCTTTTGATTTCCGGCCTAAATATATTTGGAATTGTTTTAAATCTCTTTATCTTCATGCCAGCTTTCTTATTTGCTAATTCACCTCTTTCAATTTCTCTCCCTTTCCCCGTGTATTTCTCTTATTTCATTTCAGCCTTCATCCTGCCAGATTCAAGCAGTGTGGTCATTTTAGTCAATTCTGATACTCTTCTCCATTTGCTAACGATTTTAGGAGCCCTTCCTTGCACTTTGTTCTCATTTAAGTCCCGTATCTTGTGTATGGGTGCCCACAATTGCAGACCTAATTCCAGTTTCTGTACTACTAGTGCCTTGTATTGTCTTATTTGTGCTTCACTACCCATGCTGGAAATTTCTCACTGCTTTTGTTTGCTATTGCTTCTACTTTTGGTTTGTTTGGTTGTTTTTTTACTGTTACAGAATTATTGTTGCTTTTCATGGGACTTTTGTCACAGTGACAGCTCTACAAGGTGTCTTTTTCTTGACTTTTTTTTTTTTTTTTTTTATAACTCGTGAGTCTCAGAGCATAAACCTTTTTTATTACTAGGAATTTTTCATACTATTCAGTGTCATACCATCCTGAATTCTCCGAGTCTCAGTCCTTCCTTTATGAAAATCTGATCTTCCCTTAGAGATACCATCACCAACGCCACCAGTTTTAGGCTACAGCAAATTTGTGGACGTACTCTGGATTTTATGCCAACATCTTTAATGAAAATCCAGAGTCTGAGAATTACTTTGGAGAAATTCGGGTAGTGCTTCTATGAGCTTGATAGCTCCCCTTTCCTTTTTGTCATTTCCATACTTAGCCAGCATCTCACTTATCTCACCAATCCTTGTACCAAATTCCTCCAGATGAATTACTATTTTTCTTCTTCTTTTTTTTTTTAATTTTTTTTTTTGGTCTGGATGACAGCATTATATTGAAATATTTTTTTCTTAAATCAACTCAGTTGCAGGAGAACTTGTCTGACTGCTGTGCAGATAAAACCCACCACATTTCACCATGAGAAACAAGTTCTTTTCCAAGAAAAATTGATCCCTTCTTGGTAAACTCATGGAATATTTATTCCAGTCCCTATTCACCTCAGTATTTTTTTCACTTGTTTTCCTTCAGAATTTGTTCTGAAGCTTTGCCTGCTGTTGAGAACAGACCCGACAATAACCAACATCACCTTTACCTCCTCTTTTTTTTTACTGATTTTACTGCAAGAGTGGTCAGGCACTTGAACAGCCTTCCCAGAGAGGTGGTGGAGTCACCATCCCTGGAGGTATTTCAGAACCATGTAGATGTGGCACTTGAGGGCATGCTCTAGTGGCAGAGATTGTAAGGTGTGGGTTATGTGTTGGTTTTTGATTTTTGGATTTTGTTTTGTTTTGTTTTAATTTTGTTTGTGTGTTTGTTGGGTTTTGTTGTGTGTGTTTGTGTATGGTTGGGCTCAGTGATCTCAGAATTCCTTTCTAACCATGATAGTTCTGTGATTCTGTGAAATAAGTTGGGTCCATTTTGAGTGCCTTCCAGTTTGAGCTCATCTGCTGACTGAGGTGGTTCTGGTTTGGTTTTCACAGAATCGCAGAATCATCTAGGTTGGAAAAGACCCTTGGTATCATCGAGGCCAACCATCTACTCTACTCTATAAAGTTCTCCCCTACACCGTACCCCCAACACCACATCTAGATAACTCTGAAACACCTTCAGGGATGGTGACTCAACCGCCTTCCTGGGCAGCCTATTCCAATGCCCGACCCCCTTTCTGGGAAAAATTCTTTACTAATGTTCAGTCTAAAATGTTCGAACGTCCTAATGTTTGGGTTAGCACAGCAGCTGTGAGAACAGGAGCAGTGGGTGTTCCACAGGCAGGTCCGTGAGTGTACCTCTTAACTCTGTGCCTGTGTTTTTAAGAAGCATCCAGGGTTGCTTTTTAATTTTAAAAACAAACAAACAAAAAAACAACAACAAAAAACAAACAAACAAAAAATCAGCCAAAACCCCCAAACCACACAGGTTTTCAGTGGCTTTGGTTCAGACTGTCTCTGATTCATTGCTGGTGAAAATGTCTTGCTGCTGGAATCGACAATAAGAAAAGTTTCTGCTTTTCTCAGGTTTAAATGGGAAGGGGTTGATGTTAATTTTTCTCATAAAGCCAATCGGGGCTTTTTTTTCCTTAGTGATTTTGAATCCAACAGTTCTGATCTGTCCTATTGGTGATGGAGAAATGTAGCTATTTTTCAAAACAAAAACAAAACCAGGCATTTGAATTCTCAAGTTGTTTCTTGTTGGTTTGTTTGGAAATGTTTTTTTTCTGTAACTTATCCCAGGAGTCTGGGAAACACTTTCCTTTTCCAGATGTATTACTTGGCAATTTCAAACTGAATCCGAAACATCTGTACGTACAGATTTCACAGCTGATCAGATTCAGTCAAGAGAATTGAAGAATGTTTTCTAAGGGCATAATTTATTTTTTTTTCAAATGAATTTCCATCATTTAACTTGTGTTATGAATGAGTTTATTTTAAGAAAAGCAAGGCTGGTACACTTGGTCCTCTGCAGTGGCTCTAAAGACATGACTGAGATAATGCTTTGTAAAAAAAAACGCGCAAGCAAGAATACTAAATTTTGAGAACGAATTTTAAACTGAAATTTAGAAACAAAGAGAGGCCTTGTCTGAGATCACTTTCATTTTTCCTGTCTGAAAATGCTGTGTCTCCAATGGGAGTAAGGGGGGAGAGTTTCAAAGCAGGTTAGCTTTGCTCCTTTTTCAAATACAGCCGTAGTCAAAGAGAGCAATTTCAGCTGAAGGTTTTTGTTTGCTTTTTTGTATTTTTTTGGTTGGTTGGTTGGTTCTGGAAGTCATTATTTTCATGCTGATATGTTACTATTCCGTGATTCTTAAAGCATACAGACATATTTCTGGAGTTGAGTGATAATACACTTGGGAAAAATACGACCCTCAAGGAAAAATTAAGACAATTACTCATGGTCAGGGTGGGATAAAGTGATAGAAAAGATGTAACTGTCTTCAGAAACCTCGAGGCAGGATGTAAAAATTACTTTATTCATTCTTCATAGTCAACAAGGACAGAACAAGTAATAGATTTACAATACAAAAGAGAAAATGTGTATCAAATAACAATGACAACAGCAAAGCTAGAGACTAGATAAGTTTTAGAGCAAGCTACAAGGGACTGCTCTGTGTTTATTAACACTGGAGACATTATAGTTTAGACCAAATTTCCTTGTTCTGATTCTCATGGTTTACAAAGATGTGACCTCAGCAAGTCTTAATTTGTTTTCTGGGCCCTTTTCCTCTCCCAATATCCCACATGTCGACTGCATTTATACTCAAGGGCTTTTCACACTAAGCATTGTGAGGTGATTCTCTAAGCTTCTCCATAAAATGTTTTGGGTTATATGTGTCTTAATATGCAATGCAAACGTGCTAGGATATAGTGCAGGAATTGACTTAAAAGTGGTTTAGAGAATGCAGACATTTTAAAATAAGAGATCCATTTCCCAGACTAAAATACAGTGTTTTACCATTTTGGTGGGTTTTTTTTTTTACAGTGACGTGACTGAAATGCTGGTTTAATGTTTCAGCCTATAAAGAAAAAACATAAAATAAAGTAGGGAAATATTACAGCCTACTTAAACATTTCCAAAGTGTAACTTTTGACGGCAGTACTTTTATGTGTCAGGAAGGATGCTCTTGCAGCTTTAGTAGTAGTACTAGGGGTTGTTCAGCCTGGAG
Source organism: Thinocorus orbignyianus (assembly GCA_013400375.1). Classification (NCBI taxonomy): domain Eukaryota; kingdom Metazoa; phylum Chordata; class Aves; order Ciconiiformes; family Thinocoridae; genus Thinocorus; species Thinocorus orbignyianus. The sequence continues at coordinate 216,225 of VXBW01006817.1, forward strand.
AAGAGGAGGCTCTGAGGAGACCTTCTAGCAGCCTTACAGTACCTGAAGGGGGCTACAGGAAGGCTGGGGAGAGTCTGTTTAGATAGGATGGGGGGTAGTGGCTTTAAGTTGGAGAAGAGCAGATTTGGGTTGGATATTAGGAACAAGTTGTTTCCTCTGAGGGTGGTGGAACACTGGAACAGGTTGCCCAGGGAGGTGGTTGAGGCCCCTTCCCTGGAGATATTCAAGGTGAGACTGGATGAGGCCCTGGGCAACCTGGTCTAGTTGGGGGTGTCCCTGCGACTGTGGGGAGGTCGGACTAAATGACCTTTGGAGGTCCCTTCTGACCTAGATGATTCTATGGTTCTATCAAACCGTTGAGTTTGTATCACTGGGTGAAATGGAAAAAGCTCCACTGGAGTAGCTTATGACCTGAACACACCACTTGGAAATCCGTTGTGTAAATGGCTTCTCTTATTAAGCCTGTGGTCTAATTAACTTGATTTTCCGCCTACCTTTCAAGAGGTTAAGTTTGACATCTGAACAGTTAGTGTTCAACTGATGTCCTTGTAGAGATTGATTAATGTTCACAAAGCCATTTGAAGATGCTTGGCAGTGGGTTATGGTGATGATCTTGTGATCTCAGATAAATACATTAATGGGCGCTGAAGTTCAATGTTTCCCGAGCAGCTTGCACCCTACCTCATCACTGTCTCCATTTTTTCTTTTTTTTTTCTTTTTTTTTTTTTCCCCAAATAATAATTATTCACTTGGGTCTATGCTAAAAGAGTATGCTTCAGCAGTTTTATTTTACTTCTGCCAGTCTGACTTTGGGATGCCAGCCCAGATAGTTAAAAATATAATTTACAGATTAAGACAATTTGTAAAGGGAGAAAGCAGTTTATGGGGAGTTGTGGCTAGATAACTAGGATGCGGTTTTCACAGTGAGTTAATGACCTTCACCTCAGCAAGCCTTCAGTGTGTACTTTTCTTCCAATTTCCCTGTATACTTTCCCTAATGAGAAGTCTTATCGGTGCAGGGAAATTTTGTTGCCTTGTGTCTCTGTGAGGAGTTTGACTTGGTAGGTTTTCTGCATGTTTATTAATTGTGTATTATGGAATCACAGAATGGTTAGAGTTGGAAGAGACCTCAAAGATCATCCAGTTCCAACCCCCCTGCCATGGGCAGGGACACCTCCCACCAGACCAGGTTGCTCCAACCTGGAACAGGTTGCCCAGAGAAGCTGTGGCTGCCCCATCCCTGGAGGGGTTCAAGGCCAGGCTGGATGGGGCTTGGAGCAACCTGGTCTGGTGGGAGGTGTCTCTGCCCATGGCAGGGGGTTTGGAACTTGATCTTGAAGGTCCCTTCCAACTCTAACCATTCTATGAGTTTGCATTATTTTGCTGTGTCTTGAAGCTTAGTTGCTTGTATCTTGCTCTCTCAATCAAAATGAAATGATGAATGGCTTTTTTTCCAATATCAGTTGGGCCTTCTACCTGGCAGTGTTCCCTAGGAAAGAAAATTGGCTGCAGTATTGCTGCTTCATTACTGCACTGCCATTGCTAGTGACCTTCCTTGCCTTAAATTACAGTTTCCCTATAATCTGCCAGAAAGGTAGCCAAAGGTTTTATCTTAAATTATTGCCAGCGGACTACAGGGATCAGTGGCGTAGATAACTTGGCAATTGCTGTGTTTCTGCAGTATTAGGTGTCCTTTTTCTTACTTACTCTGTGTGTTACAGAGAGAATTTTTGATTGCATATATAAAAATGATCATGGCAGTAGTTATTTTTACTGTATCACATCTTTAGGGAGAAGCAGAAAATACAGTACTTCTCCTGAGAGCTGGTGAAAATTAGTTGCTCTTTGGTTGTCTTCTGTTCTTGGCAAATAATAATCCCAGAGGGGGCTGTACCAAGTGGGGAGGACATTTCCAAGGTTCGTATTGCACCTTTTGTAGATGTTGCTGCACCTCAGAAAGTGCAATGGACCTTTCCTCCTCTCTGATAATGAAATATTATCATCTCCATTCTTTGAAACTGGGGAAACATGAGACACTGGAACAGGTTGCCCAGGGAAGTTGTTGATGCCCCATCCCTGGAAGTGTTTAAGGCCAGGCTGGATGGGGCTTTGAGCAACCTGCTCTAGGGAGAGGTGTCCCTGCCCATGGCAGGGGGGTTGGAACTTGATGATCTTGAAGGACCCTTCCAACTCTAACCATTCTATGATTCTATGAAAATAGCAGTGGGGGTAAAGGACTGGCGCAGAATTAAGCAGCAGCTCAGTAATAGCAAAGGCAGATCTCACTGGAGGTTGGATCTTGTGGATCCCAGGTACCTCTCAGGCAGGGAGCTGTTTCTGACCCACTCTCTCCCTAGGACTTTGCAAACCCACAGGGCTCCACATCACTGCTTCTATCATCCCAAAATCATGCTGATGCCATCTCAGGATGCTTTTCTTGAGGGGTGTTGTGGCGCACGTTAATACCACCCTCAGCATAGAGGCTTATTCCTCACCGCAGGTGCCTGTCTGTCCCTTTGTGTGTTGACAGCATTAACGCCAGGTGTCCATATTTATAAGGCTTACTGAATAATTTGATTGATTTAAGCTGCCTGCCTGCTCTTGAAATATTTGAGAATATGCAGCAACGTTGCCACTTTTATTTATTATCTACTTAATCAAATCTACTTGTATTTTGTAGATCGGTCGCACAGGGCTTGACATCCATGAACAAGGGGCATCGTTTGTCATTAGCAAATTGTCTTTGATATGCATTCCTGATGTAATGAGTCCAGACCTTCCATTTACAGAAAAGTGATTGTTTAAATCTCCCCGACTTGTCTCCCTATAGCATCGTGAATGAGTTTTGAAACTAATGGGTTGGGCAGTTCCTAATTTCAAACGTTCCTCTTCATGGTAGATACAGCTATTTATTGTTTTCCTTTCACAGCAGTACAACCTTCTTCATTCCTTCAATTCAGGAACTTCACGATGGAGGTCAGAATGACTCTGTGCCCTTTTAAAGATGTGATGGGGGATGAGTATGTAGTATCAACATAGCAGTTTGACAGAGTTGGGAGGAAAGCACGGATTTCATAAGATCAAGGGCAATTCCTTGCCTGGAGAAGTATATTTCAGTGTCTCTGCTGTTGTAAGTTTTGGGGGAAAGAGAAGTTGTCTCAATGTGACTTTCAAATATTGCACAAGAGAAATAAGATTAAAAAATTGTATTATTCTTTTATTTTCCTTTCTCCCTTTCCAAGTGGAAGGCAGTTACATAAATCTATACATAGCCTACTTTTTGACCTGGGGAAAAGGTGTAATCAGCGCTTCCAACTATAAACCAGCATCTGTTGAACTGGTGGCCTTTTGTTCGTAGTGGTTTGGACGCTGAGCTGACACACCAGCCTGGTGTCTGGTCTGGTGCGCTTGTCCTTTCCTGGAGCCTGTCTTGCATACAAAAATCCACACTCTCTGTCTTCAGTTCACCACAGCAACTTTGATATTTAAATTTCTGATGTACTTCGTGTCAAACATCATCGTGTAACCGGTGCCCTTCCAAGACAGGCTTATGCAAATACGCAAATACGTAACTGTTCGCAACGCAGCTAGAAGAAACTTGGCCCCAGTGATGTTGTTTCTCATGGGGAAAGGCAGTGCCCAAGGCAGGGGGGTTGGAACTGGATGATCTTGAAAGTCCCTTCCAACCATTCTGTGATTCTGTGAACACCATAACACGTCAAATCTGTTTACAGCTCAAACAGCCTGGAATGTTTTAATTTCTTTGTTGTAATTTAGGAAATGAACTGAAAGACAAAATTGTGTTGAGTAGACACTAAAAATATACGCCGAAGTAACCACGTAAACTTCTAGGCAGAAAGTAGCTCTTTTTTTATTGCCAGTGCAATTGGTAATGAGAAATGAACTAAGCTTCTTCCTCAAAGTCACATTTATAGATCAGATAGAAGCTTGAAAGGACAACTTGAAGCCTGAGAGGTGGCACATTGATCTACAGCTCTGAGAACTGTGCCCAGAAAGGAAAATCAACAAGATCTTCCCCTGATTTATGTAGGCCAGACATCTGTGATGTGCCTTTCAAGGGTGATCTCACAGGGGCGTAATTAAAACTTGATGATGTTATTAAATAATCATGATGATTTGTGTCCCTGTGTTGCATGAGTGTGTGTTTTGTGTGCTTATAAATGTGATTAGTCCCTGCTCCTGAAAATGAAGGTTAGAGACTGCTAGACCAAAGGGCAGGAGTTCTGTGCACAGCTCTCATGCAGAAAGTCTCCAAATTATTCTTCTTCTGTTTCAGTTTGCAACGAGTCAAGTTAGTGAAAAAATGAAGCTGGGACATTCTAATCAGAAAAACTCAGCAGCCTCTAAATTTGCCTACTCTACAGAGACACAGGCACTGCTCTGATATTAGAGATGCTGACCTGGGGCTGGAGAGTAGAGTTAAAACTCGGTCTTACTCTGGTCTGGAAATCACTAGTAACATGGAATCATGGAATTGCTGGAGCTGGAAGGGACCTCTCGAGATCATCCAGTCCAACTCCCCTGCCAAAGCAGGGTTGCCCAGAGCACAGCACTCAGGACTGCATCCAGGTGGGGCTTGAAGGTCTCCAGAGAAGGGGACTCCACACCCTCCCTGGGCAGCCTCTGCCAGGGCTCTGACACCCTCACTGTAAAAGAGTTTCTCCTCAGATTCAAATGGAACTTCCCATGTTCCAGCTTGTGCCCGTTGCCCCTCGTCCTGTCCCTGGGAACCACTGAAAAGAGTCTGGTTCTATCCTTCAACCCACCCTTGAGATCCTTGGGAGCATGAAGGTGGTCTCCCCTCAGCCTTCTCTTCTCCAAGCTCCAGAGTCCCATCTCTCTCAGCCTTTCCTCCTCAGGGAGATGTTCCAGTCACTCCAGCATCTCTATTGCCCTGCGCTGGACTCTCTCCAGTAGTTCCCTGTCTCCCTTGACCTGGGGAGCCCCGAACTGGAGGCAGGATTCCAGTTGTGGCCTTCCCAGTGCAGAGCAGAGGGGGAGAATGACCTCCCTCCACCTCCTGGCCACACTCTTCCCTATGCAGCCCAGGATTCCATTGGCCTCTTGGCCACCAGGACCCATTGCTGGCTCATGAACAGTTTACTGTCTGCCAGGACACCAGATCCTTCTCCTCAGAAGTGCTTTCCAGCAGGTCCGCCCCTAACCTATATCGGTGACTGATTATTGCTATTTCCTTCATCCTCATCTGATCTGTCAGAAGGAGAAAGAATATATTGAGACAAAAGTTCTCTTTCATTAGGTCTTCAAACCCTCTTAGCTGTGCATCAGTGTGACTTGAGATGCAGCCTATGGGTATGCTATAATGCAAAGGCTGCTGATATGCTTCTTTGTGGTCTTTCCATTGAATTACATTATTTTGCATAAAATTTTCAAGACATACAAAAAGCTGTCTTTGAAGTTGGGTATGGATTTTTTTTTTTTTTTTTTTGGTCTCTCTACTATCTGGATGCTGGTGGGAATTTTGAGGAAGCTGTCTGTCATTCAGGTTTGAGTTTTTCTTAGGATTTGTTCTGTTCTTTAAGACATTGATCCTGCTTTCTCGCAGACCTAACTTTCTCCATTTATATCAATAACAGTGATTTTTACTCTTTCATTTTCAGGCTGAAAAGGCAGAAAACACAGTATGTTACCTACTTATAAAAACCAAAAAATATAAAGGGGGAGGCAGCTCTCATTCTGCATGCCGAATGGTCAAGGTAGTAGCTACAGTTTGGGACTGATTATCATAAGGAGCATGAGTTAGAACCGATGATCAAGTTCCTGAGAATCCCTAGGCTTTCCATTAATTTTGATTTATGGATTTTTATGAGCAAGAGCAGTCGTAAGCTCCGGCTCCGAGGAGGATCAGAAAGGCCAGTGCGTGTTGAGGGTTATTGCCTTGTTTCGTGCTGTGATTTATACAGTGAAGGTACTGGCTGCATTCTTATGCTTGATCTTACTTTATTTCTTCTCATCATTATGGTATTTCATGACTCAAAGACAAGGGCCCTCCGAGAACCTGTTCTGTTGTGTCACTGACCTTATTTCAGACTGAAAAGTCCGATGGTTGGAAGCGCTGAGCTTTTGCAGCTCCACTGGAATGAATGGAAGTTGAAGGTGCTCTGAAAATCGTGCCCGAGGCATTTTATTCTTTTAAAGGAATTGAGTCGTGCCTCATAAATATAGGTCTCTTCGCTGACTAATTCCCCTTTGACTACACATCCTTTGAAGTAAATGGTGTTTATTTGATTAGAATGAAACCTGTGCTCCAGAATTAACTCTCATCCTCGCTACGTCGCTGAGGAATTGATTAGACCTTAGTAAATCTGATGTTAAAATTAAGCTGCAAATTTACAAGTAAGCTTCAGAGCTTTGCTTCATAATTGGGGCACTGCATGTCAGTAAAGATCAGAAACCCTTTTTTTGTTCGGGGCTCAAGTGATTCAAAGCACAACTTGTGCTTCCTGGTGTGGCAGAGGCAGCTAAACACTCTGAAAGGGTGGTTTTGCAGCTAGAAGAGGTACCAGGACCAAAGGTTTGGAGCTGATGCAAGGAATCAGCCTTCTTGAGCCGTTCATGTTCTCCTGCAAAGAGCCTTAATTCTAATTTCTCTGTTCCACTGAGAGAAAGCAGCTGTCAGGCACTCATCCAACCCCAAGAAAAGGCTGGTTTATCCCAATGCTTGAGGATTCCGCTGTTCCTGCAGAGGAGGAAGCTTGCCTAAGCACTGGCTGTTTGATCCTGAGCTAAGGGAAGTCACTGCTGCATGGGCATGTGGGTGATGGCTGGAAAAGTCCAAAGAAGAACCACTCATGCAGAGAGTGAAAGCTGAAGCTGAGAGATTTGGGGACTGGGTGTATGAAGAAGGGCTTAGTCAACCTGACTTTTTTTTTGGTATTTTTTTAGGAACATAGATACACAACCTACTAAGGTGGCCCTGCAAATCACAGCAGGGATTCAGTCCTTGGCTAAATGTCCTTCTGGTTCCCACTTTGCTCAGATAGATGGCAGAAGATCCATTTCTGTTACTTCCAGTTATTTTCAAAGGACATTATTTTCCAACAGTTATTTTCCAACTAGCTCCTGCAGCACTCGAGACACCAAATACGTGATATGCAATTCTGGAACTAGACACGCTTCAGGAAATAGAGGAGTACACATGTGGAATGGTAAACTCACATATAAATAAATCTAGGAATAATAGAGGGATACCAGTTATGGTAACTCCTCACCTATGCTGAAATAAGGTGCAAATAGAGATTTCACAATTACACAATTGTGAAATTCCAAATTCACAGCTGAATTCCACAATTCAGCTGTGACTTAGGTTTGGAAAATATTAAGATGAAAAAGATAATGTTCAAGTGACAGTTCTGAATTCATGGAAGTTTGGTAGATAATATGTTCAGTCTCTGCAGTAACTACTTCTGTTGAGAATTTGTAAATTACATTAAATAGCTGGTTTCTCTCCTTCACATACACTGTTGCTGCCTGTGTGGATGTTCACCCATATTTGTTTCTTCATGGAAAGTTAACAAAGCTGCAGTTGCAGTAATAATTACTCTAGATCCTCAAAGTTACCACTGCTAAAACATCCTGGTGTATTTACGCTTACTCTCTGTCATCATTGAGAGTGTCAGAAAAGACCCACAATATTTGGATAAATGCATACTTTGTCAGTAGAGCACTCCTATTTGAGGGAGGGCAATTGCTGTATGAAGAGCCAGCTTGGCGAACCTGGGAAATTGGCTAGACAAATTTCAGTTAATTGTAGTTTTATTAAACGGTTTATACTAAGATGGTGTTTAATTTTGTCAGCGTTTCTAGTTTCGATTCATCTCGTGTGGACAAAACGATCAGTTATTATTAGGTAAAGTTGTCATTATTATGTCAAAATTGTCATGTGTAATCAGTTTACGTTCTCCTCTATGTGTCTGTCTCTATTTCTCTGGTTCCCTTGTGTACAATGTGGCAGATGATCTGCTGTGTCAGCAGAGCTTCACATCTCAGTGTGTACGTTGATCTAACAGGGTTTTCTGACTGATGGGGTTGGGTGTTGGGTTCTCAGCAGGCGATGTGGTACGTGCTGTTAGCAGTGGGGGAAGGCTGTTTTGATGAGGAGGCTCATGCTTCTTCCCTGTGCCTTTCTGTCCCAGCCTGAACAACAAAACTTGGCAGAAACACCCATTCAGGCAATCAGGTGGTTGTTTCCTCTTGTTCTTTCTTCTCCTCTTCTGCAGACAGGCTCTATACTGTCTTTCATTGTCTTTAAGACTCTACACTGAGGCTGGCTTTTTGGGATAATGTTTTGAAATCCTTTGCTACGAGAAATGGGGTTCCTCTCAATTACAGTGTGTTCTCAGTTTTGTGGCTGATTGTACTGTACGCTTATTTTTTGAAGTTTATGCCTGTACGCATTTTATTCCAACCCCTCCTTGTTTTTCTGTTTTTAGCCAGTGAGACCTGCAACGATTTCCATCCCATGTTCTTCACCCACGACAGATCGTTTGAGGAGTTCTTCTGTATCTGCATTCAGCTCTTGAACAAGACGTGGAAGGAAATGAGGGCAACTTCAGAGGATTTTAACAAGGCAAGAAAAAGGGTGGGGTGGAAATAACTGGGCAGGGTGGTGAAACAAGGCTACTTATTCTTTTCCTAGAGTCCCAGGGTTTTACTAATCCCTCTTCTGCTGCATGCTGTGGAGTTTCATCTGTTCAGATTCTTTGCAGATCAGAGAGCCAGCATTTAGAAAGTGGGGGTAGGGGAAAGGAGGTGTTAGGGAGGTTCATAGACCTTTTTCAGTCATGTGGCACTGCAGACTGTGGAACTGAAAGCCTGGCTCGAGGGGAAATTTTGCCTTTTTATGTTAACAATATTATGCTGAAGTGCTACAGCCTCCAAGGCTGTAAATAATGCAAGGAGAGTACTGCAGTGATAATTCTGTGCATCCCTTTCATTTTGTATGGGCACTGAAGTGATAAAATATTCAGGAGTGGACACAATCCTGACAAAACGCTGTGCAGTTTAACCCAATAAAGGAAAGAACCCAACTCAACCAACCAAAGACCCCGCAAAAGGCAGCCCTCAGTGTTGTGACCTTTTTGTGGTAAGACAGAATTCTGAAAGTTTCAACCAATCTCCTGATTTACCAGCAAAGCCGTGGAGCACAGGGCTATCTGTCTTAATGATCCCTAGGCATCCTGTTTTAAGTGCTGAATTTACCATGAGGCTGAACAATATCTTTGGGGTTTTGTAAGAATGACAAACTCATCTTTTGGTGGCCAGCTGGCATCCTCATCTTTGTTGGAATACATTAACTGAATCTTGAATCTCTCCCTGAGACTAGATGTTGGAGCTGTTGCTTGAGAATGAAAAGCAAGAGTGCTGCCCTGTCTCAGCATGTGCCATACAAGCGCTCTAAAGTCACCACACTCAAACCTTATGTGAGACCTAGGAAGAATCACAGGATGGTAGGGGTTGGAAGGGACCTTTGGAGATCATCTAGTCCAACCCCCTACCACTTAGAGTGAGTTGGACAGGAATGCTGGCAGGTTTTGAATATCCCTAGAGGAGGAGGCTCCGCACCCTCTCTGGGCAGCCTTGTTCCAGTGCTCCATCGCCCTCAAAGTTAAAGGAGTTTTTGCTCATGTTGAGATAGGATTTCCCATGTTCCAGTTTGTGCCCATTGCCCCTCGTCCTTCCATAGGGCTCCACTGGAAAGAGTCTGGCCCCATCCTTTTGCCACCTGGCCTTTAGATCTTTATAAGCCTTGATGGGATCCCCTCTCAGGCTTCTCCAGGCTAAACAGCCCCAGGTCTCTCGGCTTTTCCTCATAAGAGAGATGCTCCAGTCTCAAGAGTGGTCATGTCTGACTTCTAATTGGAGCTGACTATTACTGAAGTGCTTTAAACATCCATTTTCCAGTGGACACAGTGTGGAATAACCTTTGTGAAGTTCTTTTAGGTAAGATAGTTGGCAGCAGCACCAGAGCCCTGGGCCCTGGCAAAAGAGAGAAGGGAAGTCCAAAACCCGTGTGGCTGTAGCTGGATGACCTAGAGGCTTGTTCTTGCATGGAATTTCTGACACGCTTCTCCTGCCTAATGGTCCAGGGGTGCAGAAGGAGCAATAGCAAGATAATTTACCAAAGACTTCAGAAACCTAAAGTCAAGGGATTGAAGGGCAACAACTGTTTTAAGACTACTTCATAATATGCGGTTGTTTTGAAAAAAATGTGTTAGCAACTGCCTGTTACATACAGGCCTTCTGTCTCAGTAGAAGAATTTGTGTATATAATTTCCCACAACATGATTTGGAATATTATCAGTAATCCTAGGGGATTCAGGAAAAAATCCTCCTGTGTCTGGCAACAGCCCAGTTCACCCTAAAAAGAAAAATGAATTTGCTTTTTGGTGTTAGACATTGCTGTGGAGCTTCATGGAAGATCAGGCAGTTTCTTCTCCTGTCTCACTGGTTTGCTCTTTGTGTTTTCTGTTACTGAAAGTCCTGTGACTTCACCCACCAGCTCTTCCAGGTTCAGCAGGGTTGTTGGTAGGTCCTACTGCATGTGTCGTTGATCCTTAACTCCTTGAGGAAAATCTGAAACGTGCCATGGTGCTACCAGGATTTGTGTCTGGTTGGTAGCACTACATTACATGAGAGATGAGCCCAGCATCTCTGCCTGCTGAAATCACTCTTGATTTTGTAACTCCTTTTGTAAAGGAGAAGGAATACTAAATTCTTGCAACTGTAATTTCTAACAGTTCAGTAATTATGTTCTGCTCGTCTAAATCTTTCCTTTTAGTCATGAGGAGATTTTTGTGCTCTTATCCTCTTCAAGAGACATGTGGTGGTGATGTGCATTACTCAACTGATAAATGTCTAAAGGGATCTGTGAGTGAAGCAAACTGTTGTTGTGTGGGCTTGTGAAGCACTTCTGGATTTGTGGGGGATGGTAACATTGTATAGTGGTTCCCAAGGTTTACCCATCTGGTTTGTGGGTGACAGCTGCCAGTGCTGATGGTGCTGATGCTTTAACAAACAGAACAACACCATATTTAATCCTAACCTAGCAATAGGCTTTGGTGATAGTATCACATTAATATTACAGAATCACAGAATCAATGATATGGGGTTGGAAGAGATCTCTAGACAGCATCTAGTTCAACCACCCAGCCAAATCAGGTCTACCCAGAGCTGGTTGCACAGGAATGTGTCCAGGCGGAGTTTGGAATGTCTCCAGAGATGGAGACTCCACCACCTCTCTGGGCTCTGCCTCCCTTAAAGTGAAGAAGCTCCTCCTCATGTTTACATGGAACTTCTTATGTTCAGGTTTGTGCCTGTTCCATCCTGTCCTGTCCCTGGGCACCACTCAAACAAGACTGGCCCCATCCTCCTGACACCCACCCTTGAAGTATTTATAGTCATTGATCAGATCCCCCCTCAGCCTTCTCTTCTCCAGACTAAAAAGACCCAAGTCCTTTGGCGTTTCTTCATCAGCGAGATGCTCCAGGCCCCTCATTGTCTTTGTGGTCATCTGCTGTCCCCTCTCCAGCAGTTCCCTGTCCTTCTTGAACTGGGGAGCCCAGAACTGGAGCCAGTGCTGCAGATGGGGCCTCCCCAGGGCAGAGCAGAGGGGCGGGATGACCTCCCTCCACCTGCTGGTCACACTCTTCCTGATGCCCCCCAGGATGCCATGGGCCTTCTTGGCCCCAAGGGCCCATTGCTGACTCATGGGCGTCCTGTTGTCAGCCCCCAACCTGTCCTGGTGCAGGGGGTTGTTCCTCCCCAGGTGCAGCACCCTCCACTTGTCCTGGTTGAATTTCATCAGGTTCCTCTCTGCCCAATTCTCCAGCCTGTGCAGGTCCCACAGGATGGTGGCACAGCTTTCATACGGCCCAATCTAATCCCCCAAATCAGAAACTTCCCCAGGATTGTCACTGAGCTGTCCTATATCCAATTGAAGACTCCTCTACTACCACAAACCTTCCCTTCTTAATACTCAGAGGATTCAAAGATCTTATATTCTTTCTTCATCCTTCCTGTGTGCTAAGGGCACGTGTTTCTACACAATTACTTTTGAAAACTTGGCAGGGGAAAGCTGTGTGGACCCAGGGAGGGGAGTGAACATGAAAAAACCAGCCTCACAAGATGCAGGAGCTTAGTTACTGTGGAAAAACTCTCTTTTATCCTCTCTTTGTGTTACTAATATTTAGTTTTAATGACTTGATTGCAATGGTAATGTACAAAACACCCAGTTTCACTATGGTTCACTATGGGCTGATGGGATCATTTGTTTTCCTCTTCCCTCCCTTCCTCCCCCAAAACTGGACGGACGCCCTGAGTAGATTGGATGGTAAGCCTGGAGACCTGGAGATTCTGTTAAGGAGCTAATCCACTTGCTTTGATCTTTAATCATGGTTGAAGAGAAGGAGCTTTTTGTTTAGTTTTAAACTTCGGATTAATCGCAGTAGCTCATACATTGGGAGGCTATAGGAGGTCTGCGAGCACATATAGAGATGTATTTCCTCTTTTCTTACATTGGATGACGATAGGTGCTGAAAGAAGTGAGATGATTGAACACTTCTCCTCAGGTTGCAGTGCCGATTCTCAAGAGGTTTTTAAGCACCAGATTAAAACTTCCCTTTGAGGACAAAATGGCATCATGCGCCATCACGGATCCTCCATCTGTGCCGGGGAGATTTTGCATAGCTTTGTCAATTTTTAAAGCTTAAAAAAAAAAA
>VXBW01006817.1:228995-243095 GCA_013400375.1 Thinocorus orbignyianus
AAAAAAAAAAAAGAATTAAAACAGCACTTTGCTCATAGTTGGAAGTGTTTTATGGTGTTTCAGTGAAATATTTATGATCTCACGCTTTGTCTCTCTGATTCTCTTTCATTAAAACAGACACCTTTTGTCAACTCTTGCATTAGGAAAAGCCCTTGGATCTCTCTGGTCGTAGCATGATACTGTCAGACCTAAAACCTTTTTTTTACATTCTCTCAGTATACTGGTCGATATCTGAATAGAATAATTCAGTCAGGCAGCTGAGCTTATATTATGCCTTTATAACACTTTAAGACATACATAATTCATGTCTGGTGAGTTTTCTAGAGAAGTTAAGATGCTGTTGGATAGACAGACGTGCAAGTGGCAGCGGTTCCGTTTGAAACCTTTTTGTTTTTCCTTGAGCCTCCAGATGATCAAAGGAATTCTTACAAGCTCTGTCCTCTGCAGTCATTTGTGAGCAGACAGCATGGCTTAGGACTTTGACAATATCATCTCGTCTCCAAGCTTTACGTAATGCTCCATGTTTTCTTGCAATGGAAGAAAGTGTTGTGTATTGATCTGGGGAGTTGGTGCTCTCTGGAGGAAGGCTGGACTGAGTTATCTCACACTCATGAGTTATGTACACATGGGCATGTGTAGTTCGAAGAAGAGGGGGCTGAGGGGAGACCTCCTTGCCATCTACAGCTCCCTGAAAGGATACTGGAGAGAGGTGGGTGTTGGCCTCTTCTCCCAAGGGAATGATGGCAGGAGCAGAGGAAATGGTCTGAAGTTGGGGCAGGGAAGGTTCAGATTAGATCTTAGGAAGAATGACTTGACTGAGAGGGTGGTCAGGCACTGGAAGAGCCTTCCCAGGGAGGTGGTGGAGTCACCATCCCTGGAGGTATTTCAGAAAGGTGTAGATGTGGCACTTGAGGGCATGCTCTAGTAGCTGAGTTTGTAGGGGGGTTTGTGTGTGTATGGTTGGACTTGGTGATCTCTGAGGTCCTCTCCATCCATGAAGATTCTGTGAAAGAACCGTTACCTCAAACAGGAGGAAAAATGAATTCAAAGGAACTTGAAAGTACAATCATCTGGTCAGTCTGTCACTTGCTTTTCCTTTTGATGATAAGAAAGAAAAGGGCTGATCAGCTCTCCACAGATGCTTTCCAAAGCATTTATTGTTTTCTTGTGGGTGTTTTTTCAGCAGATTTATGTAACTTCTTTTGAGACAAGCTTTGGAAGGCCATTCTGTTTGCATTTTACCTGTGGGAAGCACCGGGCTACTGAAATGATTGCACCTCTCTGTTAGCTTTATTTCCCTTGGAAATGTTTGTTTATATCAATCAAGGATATTGTGAGTACATTGTTCTCACACAGAGGAAATTCAGTATTCCCCAGGCTTAGGCAGATTAGCAGAAATGAAGTTCCACATTTTCACACCTGGGGCTGTTAGCACTTTATTAACTTTTATTGAAAACAGATAACTGCTATAAATATATTGTATCATTAATTGTGTAATGCATGAATGGATGAAAAAAAATGCCAAGCAATTAACATTTTGCAAGTCTGCTGCATACTTTGTGCAGAAAATGTGTCCTTTTTTTTCTTTTTTTAATGGAAGAAAAAAAATCACCTTCCAAATCATAAAATCATAGAATGGTTAGAGTGGGAAGGGACCTTACAGATCATCCAGTTCCAACCCCCCTGCCATGGGCAGGGACGCCTGGCCTTGAACCCCTCTAGGGATGGGGCATCCCCATTTTCTCTGGGCTGCCTGTTCCAGTGCCTCACCACCAAATACAGCAGGAATCTCCTGGAAGAGCATAACGGGGTGCAGGAAGGTTGTCAGGTCTATTCCATTAGCAACCACTTCCTTAAGAAATGTCTGGTTTAAGCAGTGCAGTTTAATGCAGTGTACAAAGAGCTCTGTTTGAGACCTTTCCCTATGGTTAGGTCATTGTTCCTGCTGCACGTTCTGTGGTCTGGATATTTCAAGGCTGCCTGGATTCATCAGCTGCTCATTTGGGAATGGCTTTGTTTAGTTTCCTCCTCCTCTGTGCATTTATCTACACCTGCCAGATCTCCTGACATGTCACACTGCGTTTGTCAAAGCCAGTTTATGGCTCCTCTGCTGCTTCAAGCAGTGGGAACCTGAGAAGGGGTGTTGAAGACTCTGAAGATGGGGTCTTCCACTTCCTGAGGCATCGGTCTGTAAAGCACAGCTCTGAATTTACATATTCCTACCCCAGAGGTTGGGACTGTCAGGCTCAAAGGAACTGAGCAAGAGTAGTACACTTTTAAATCCTGTTCGTTGCTTCCTTTTGAAATTTTTTCAGTCTTAACGATCATTATCAAAAATGCAAATACATTTTTAAAAATTAATTTGTGAAATCCAAGTACTTAGAATGGGTAATGAAGCAGTTAGGAGCAACACTTGCCCTTTCTCTGCACCTTGTAGCTTATGAACTATTCTTCTAGTTCAAAGATTTTTTTTTATTTTTTTTTCATTAAAAATACTATCTCTGCTGTTTTCTGTCTTTGCCAGAAGGCCTTGAAAGTCTTTAGTAGCAGGGTCACATCTAACTATCTTTCTCCAGTGACCGCATATGCAATGAGTTCATGGAGGGGGAAAGGAAGAGCGTTTTAAAGCTGAAATTTTGCCCATTGATCTGCCTGGATGGGTAAACTAAGAAAGAGATGAATTCTTCCAACAAATTAAAAAGGAAAGGAAGGGGTATCTCAACAAAACATCTGTTATTAAAGAAAGGAAGAAGAAAAAAAAAAAGAAAAAGATGATTAGTATAAAAATTAGTCAGAAAATTCTTTGTCTTCTCCTTTCCCCAGTGATGAAAGTCGCTGTTGGTTTCAGCAGAGAAATCTCGTATTTGTGAAAAACCCAGCTGTCACTGGAGGGGTGGATTTTATCCCCCAGTTTTGTGATGAAGCCTGTGTACTGATGCAGCAGGCACACGGCTCTGCGTAACACCCTGGAGATGGCAATTTTTAAAACTGTTGGTACTTCATATTTTCAAAGTGCTCTTCTTTTTCATCTCTCTGAGTGCTGATCAAACCAATAAACATCTCGGGCTTCAAAAAGATGATTGAGTGGAAAACCTGATAACCAGAGGAGAAACACTGAGCGTAGGTGATGTGTGATAACCCCCTTTTATTTTGGTACTCTACAAACCTTTTGCACTGGGAAAGAATTCCTTGCTTGCATCTAGAGTGTGTTAGTCACTGAGGGAAATAATGTAACCCAACAGGACCTGTCAGCAAAACAGCAGATTTTGTGGTATTGCCCTTGTCATTCCGGTTTTAAAGTGTGGATAATAATCAGATCCTGGGAAACCACTCTTGTCTCTGTATTTCTATTTCTTCTTTCTAGGATGTTTTTGTAGCAGAGTTAAATCAGATGTGCACGGCATATGGCTTTTTGCTGCATGAATTGCTGCTGATGTGAATGTCAGTGGGCATATAATACCAGATTTTCATTTTCGTGAATCACAATGCATGGAATTCTGCCCAAGAGCTCCCCGGAATATAGACCTTATTATAGGCAAATAAAAAAGGGAAGGGAGGGGGGGAGGGAGGTGATGTCTCAGGGATTTTGTTTCGCCTGAAATGAGGTTAGCGTGATGAATGATGCAGCTGACAATGAGATTTTTTTTCTTTTATAGCCTCTCTTACAGGAGCAGGAGAGCTCATGTTATTGTTGGTTCACTTTAAGTAATTGTAATCTAAATAGCGGCGTGGTTGAAAAGAGCAGCAGAAATCTTTCAGGACGTGTCTGGTAAGCAAAGCCAGGGCGCTTTGTTGTTTTGATCTCAGCTACTGTTGAACAAATGCCCTTCATTGTTGGCAATTTGCATCTCCCCGTGTTGTCTTGATTGAACGCGTCAGTCACCATTAGAACGGGTCACCAGCCCAACGGTGTTTGCTGCCGCTGCTGCATCTCTCTGTTTTTAGAGTAGGGCAGATAGAGCAGGGTTAGTCCTGCATGGGCTGTGTTAAGGATGACCCCAGGTTAAACTGGGCCGTGGTGTGCTAAATGTGATGTCGTGGTTTCAGCCAAATTTACCAAAACGAGGCTGACCTGGTTTTGGTAGACCTTCCCCCAAAAAGAGAGGAAGAGATAAGGAGATTTAGGAGTTTAGAATGAACTGAACTACTTCAATGATTTATTAATACTAAAATTAAAAAAAAAAAAAGAAAGAAAATAATGAAATAGATACAGTACATACAAAACCGTATCAAGCTCCTGGGATGACGATCACGTCACCAGCAGGCATTGGGAAAAATCCCAGACTATACTCGGTGACCAACAGAAGCCGGATTCCGGACCTGGAATCAGGAATGCACAGATCGGGATCAAAGGAAGATGAATAGACAAGGGTCCTCCTCAGATGTTGGCTGTCGAAGAGAGTTGAGCCTTTGATCCCTCACCTTTTATACTGAGCAGGATGCAGATAGGATGGAATACCCTAGTTGGTCAGTTTTGGGTCCCCTCTCCTGTCCCCTCCTCCCCACAGGTGTGACCCCTCGATGCTTTTCCACTTCCCACCCTCCAGTGGGGTAAATAACAGAATTCCCTGCCCTTATTGTTCCAGCAATAAGGATAAGCAAGGGCCTCTCTGCACCATCCCTTGGTGTGATCAGGTCTCATCACCCTGAGAGTGAACAGTTTCTGAACGACGTGCTGTTAATTTCAGAGTTTAGTTAGTTAGAAGAGGCCCAGCTAAAAAAGTAAAATTGTAAAACAGAAAATTGTTTTGTTTTGCCTCAAACCAGGACACGTGAACTGTTCTCAGCTTCCCAGAGACTGGATGAGTGGGAAAACGGAGGTGAAGGATTTAGCATTGCTGAAGGGCATGTTAGGTTGCGTCCCACAGGATATTTGGGCTTGAGACCACGATAGGGATGGTCGTTATTTGGGAATGGCAGTCAAACTGAAATGTGTGCAGTTGGGTTGTACTGCTTTTCTGTAGAGAGCAAAACAGCTCACTGGAGGGTGGAAGGTGGTGTGTGTGCCTCTGAAGGTGGTAAGGCCCCATTTTCTTTGCCCTTTCACCTCTACACTGTTGATTTGAATAGACATAGAAAAAAATGTTGTGGATTTGTTGATGACTGAAAGATAGACTCTCTCCCACATCCTCAAGTTGCCATTGTGTGTTGGTCCTAGCAAGCAGAGAATGGAGGCCCCTAGGAATAGATGGGAAAGCTAAGGAGTGTCACCTTAAAAGCTTGGTGCAGGAAAAGAGATTTCACAGAATCAAGGGTTTGTCAGAGTTGGAAGAGACCTCTACAGATCATCCAGTCCAACTCCCCTGCCAAAGTAGGATTGCCCAGAGCACAGCACTCAGGGCTGCATCCAGGCGGGGCTTGAAGGTCTCCAAAGAAGGAGACTCCACACCCTCCCTGGGCAGCCTCTGCCAGGGCTCTGACACCCTCACTGTGAAGGAGTTTCTCCTCATATTCAAATGGAACTTCCCGTGTTCCATCCTGTGCCCGTTGCCCCTCGTCCTGTCCCTGGGAACCACTGGGAAGAGTCTGGTTCCATCCCCCTTCAACCCACCCTTCAGATCCTTGGGAGCATGAAGAAGGTCTCCCCTCAGCCTTCTCTTCTCCAGGCTCAAGAGTCCCAGCTCTCCCAGCCTTTTCTTATCAGGGAGATGCTCCAATCACTCCAGCATCTTTGTTGCCCTACGCTGGACTCTCCAGTAGTTCCCTGTCTCCCTGGGACTGGGGAGCCCAGCACTGGAGGCAGGATTCCAGTTGTGGCCTCCTCAGTGCAGAGCAGAGGGGGAGAATGACCTCCCTCCACCTCCTGGCCACACTCTTCCCTAAGCATATTGGATACCTTCTGAGTATATTAATGAAACACCAGAGGCAGTTGACTAATGATCTTACCATGTCAACTGAAGATGTTCATGCCGTGACCATGAAACCAAAGTGCTCAAGAACCATCCTTACATCAGGAATGTGAAGTTTGTCTATGAAGAGTGGAAGCATCCAGAGAAATAGTTTCCGTGCATGCATTGAATTTTCTGGTGTGATTTCTCTCTCTGGAGATGTATCTTCAGATTTTAAGCATCGTTTTTCTGTCTCAGGGAAACTGGCTGATCTTTGTTGTGTTGCTGGTACGAGAACCCCAGCAGGAAGAACTGAGCAATTGTGGTTGTATCCGTTTTCCTTGAATAGGAAAGGCTGCCTGGAATCTTTTTGTTGTACTTAGCCATGAGCCCAAAGGAAACTACAGATCTCACTGTACCATTGTCACATTGTCAGCGTCTTCAGAAGCAATAGATCAGCCCGTCATAGTGAAAATAACATCTCAAAATTCACCACGTGGGAAAGTTGAACAACCTTACTTTTGTAGAAGCAGGTATGTGACATGAAGGATGTGATCTCATAGCTGTCGAGATTTCTCACTCCTTCCAGGAGCTCTTTTCTGTGTAAGCCAGGCATTTGGAAGTTGTTAAGCGGCTGTTTTCTTCCTGGTGAATCATTTTTTTAAAATTTTAATTGATCTGATTGTCATATAACTGATACTCATTCTGCATTTTAAGGCCTGTATGTGGTTTTTTTTCCTGCTAAAGCGCATGTATAAACTAGTGACTGGATATAGAAGTCTTATTAGATTTCTCCTTCTAGGTTGAAATGAAGCTTCCTTTAGCCTCCCTCTGTGTTGAATACTCTGACCTCCAGCAGGTTTTATTCCCTTGGTCTTTCCTTCTGCCTGTCCCCTTTCCGTGGTGAAATGGCATGGCTCTTACAGTGCTTCCACCTGTCTTAAGGAGGGTGTTAATGACTTTTCTCACTTTCTATAGATGGGGTTCCTGCTGGGCACTTTGCACAGCCACGTCTCCTGTCCAGAGAGCAGAAAAGACCCTTTGAGGTCATGGAATATTGGAAGCCAGTATGTGAAACCAGGATTAGGGGCTACTGGTAGCTGTGTATTTTCAGCAGTGGTAGAAATCTGAAGGACATTGTTAACACTTTAAAGTCAAAATTACATGCATGGTTATGCTGCTTATTCCTAAAAATGTAGCTATCTGGACCTCAAAAAAAAAGTCTTCCTTCATGAGTAATGGTATAAATACAAGATTTTACTAATGGTGGTAGAGAACTAGATACTCTTTTATCTAGCCTAATTCTGCATACAGTGGGCTGCAAAGTTTAATTTACTTAGAGAAAAGAACTATCTCCATCAATCTGGGAGATAAAACTCAGGTAGAATGTATCATATGTGCTTAACTTGCCAACGACTTCACATACATATATGGCATCAATGGCCCTTCATTGTGTAAAATCTTTAAGGTACCAGTTCAAGCAAAATCTTTAAACTGGTGACTGTACCTGGGGAGAAAAGAAAGAAAATCTCTGCATAAAACTTACTTAGCTTTGCATGGGTTAGATTTTTTTTTTCTTTCTTGTCTTTTTTTTTTTATTGCCTTGTTGCTTTCAAGCTCCAGAGAACAGGATGTTCATAGCTGCTCAATTTGGTTAAGTTATTATCATTTGAAAGAGTTTGATGATTCTAATTTCCTTCTCTACGCTTCTTGATTTTAGTACTAGAGTAACACTTCAGTATCTAGTATTGGTTTGTATGGTGGCCAGGTTTTGATATTAATTCCTGCACCTCAGCAAGCTAAGGAGAGGTGATTGCCAATGCAAACTGAGGACTCTGAAAGACTGATTTGATGTTTTACAAATATAATTGTGGGTGTTTGCTTGTAGGATGGTCGCTGTGTTGATGAGTACCAATGAATCAGCAGTGCACCCTTGTGTGATGTGGATTAACTGCATGCTGGGTTGCGTTAGTTGAGGCATAACTAGCAGCAGGGCAAAGGGAGGGATTATTCCCCCAAATTTGAGGCAGCAAGTGGAAGACCATGCCCCGTTTTATGCTCCAGTAATGAGGGGAGGTTGATGAAATGGAGACGATCCAGCAAAGGACCACCAAGATGGTTAAAGGGGGGATGGGGCATGTGATGTTCAAGGGGAATGCGAAGGAACTAGATTTGTTCATCCTGGAAAAGACTTGAAGAGAGGAGGATGGATCCAGTTGTATCTTCTTCCACTACCTTAACAAGAAGCTGAAGTGAAGGTGTGTATCCTTCTCAGAAGTACACAGTGAAAGAAGAAAAGACAGGTTGCAGTGAAGGAAACTGGTAGGATGTATGGATAGAGTAATCCCAAGTGCTGGTACTGGGAACAGGTTGCGCAGAGAGAGGATGGAATCTTCATCCTTGGAGAAACTCCAAATTTGTGAAGATAAGACCCTAAGCAACTTGACTTAAGCTTGAAGTCAGCTCTGCTGTGCCTACAGGACTTGATGATGCCTAGAACTTTCTAGCAACCTGACTTATTTTGTAGTTTTATGTGTAAAATATACTTTCCTATGCAGTATGAAACAGGAAGAAATAGTAATTTATATCATTAAAACAAAAACAGACAGAGCACCAACCAATCTCATACATTTTTTCTAATGTTAAAGATAGTGCAAAAGATCCTTGTGATGGATGCAGTCACAGCTTTTAAGAAGTCAGGCTTTCCCCATTAACTGCAGTGACCCCTTTAAAGCAGTTTTAACTTGTCTTAGCTCTGACAGCTGAGCTGTTATTACTCAGGGGCATTTCAAGCCTCTTCGGAAATGTAAGGTCAGAAGCGTTTCTTCAAGATTTTCTTGCTAACATTTAGGCAAGTGTCTTTTACTAAATATTTACTGCTGGCTAATACTGCTGCTTAGCTGATGTTGTAACTTGTCTAATCATAGGAACTCTTTAGCATATTTGGACCCTAATACTTAGAATCATAGAATGGTTAGGGTTGGAAGGGGCCTTCAAGATCATCCAGTTGCAACCCCCCTGCCATGGGCAGGGACACCTCCCACCATACCAGCTTGCTCCAAGCCCCATCCAGCCTGGCCTTGAACCCCTCCAGGGATGGGACATCCAGAGCTTTTCTGGGCAGCCTGTTCCAGTGCCTCACCACCCTCACAGCAAAGAATTCATTTCTAGAATCTCATCTGAATCTCCCCTCTTCCAGTTTAAAACCATTACTCCTTGTCCTATGCTCCCTGACCAAGAGTCCCTCCCCAGCCTTCCTGTATCCCCTTCACATCCTGCAAGGCGGCTCTAAGGTCTCCCTGGAGCCTTCTCTTCTCCAGGTTGAACATCCCTATCTCTCTCAGCCTGTCCTCCTAGGAGAGGTGCTCTGATCATTTTAGTGGCCCTGTTTAAAGCAGGCAGTGCATGTAGCAATTGCAGAGCAATATTTGGCTGTTAGAGTATTGGTGCTGAGGGGGGTGTGTTAGCTTGTGGTGGCTTTTTTTGTTGTTTAAGTGCTTGTCTTGTACATAGACCTCTGTTTTAGGCAAAGCTTCGTTGCTTTGAGATTCCAGCTCCGTGTGTCCTGTCACTCCACAATCCTGGGGAAGTTTCATGTATTTCTTTTAAGGAAGGGTTTCTGACCACTGTAAAAATTGACACGACATAAGAAGAGTAAAGAAAAAGGGGAAAGGAAAGGTGATGCTAACTAGTTTTTAATTCGGTAACAAGAATACATAAATGATGTCTTGTTGCACATTGACTTTAAAATCAGTGGTAGATGTAACCACACCTCACCTGTCCTGGTGTTGGTGACAGAACAACCCCATCTCAGTTGCTTTCCTCCTGTCCTGATACACGATTCTGCTGGTGAGGAGACTGGGTTGGGTTTGGTTTTTTTTCCCTTTGATGGAAGCACCTTCCACATTTCAGCAAAATATTTTCCCTTTGTTTACAGCCTTTAGAGGATAAAGTAATCAAGTGGTTAGATGCAGCATTTGCTGCATTTTTGCTGCAAATGACCAAAATGTTGCAATTGGGGACAGTAATGAGAAGGATGAGGAAAAAAATGAAGAGGTGGCATTCAGAGCATCTTTCTCTGTGCACCATCTCTCATGCACAGGGCAGGGACAAGAGAACTGAAGCTGTCCAAAATTAACATTTCCTCTCTCTTTATATGACCAGGGAGACCACAGTCATAAATGACAAATGTAATCATCAGCTGGAGTTTATCAGTAAGTGCATGTGTGAGCAGAGTGTATGCAATGCTCGCCGTGATCGCCACGACAAACTAGGACAAGCTGTACTCGGGGCAAGCCGACTGCTGCAGCTGGCTTGTTGGTGGGTGGGTGGGCTTCTGTGGCTGCTACAGGTGTTACAGATGTTTGTTTTGGGCAGAAAATCCACGTGGGAGAATAGGATCTTGAAAGCAGAATCCTGTACGTTTGTGTTGGCCGGCTGAGGTACGAGCAGTGGTGCTGTTATTGATGAGGAGAGACTGTGCCTCAGCCTTTCTGCTAAAAAGTCAAGTTCAGATGTGAAAAATTTGTTTCAGACTTACACAATAATGTTGAGCACCACTAGACAGGAGAAGAGTTCAGGTGTGGAACTCAGCCAGACCTCAGTGCATCTGCCTGTCCCAGTGTTAAGGTTGTCCACAGTGACCATACCAAAAAGGAGTGACGTTGGAAGCTTTGCATTCTACAGAGCAAAGCTATTCTGATTAAATGGATAATTTTAAAATAAAAGGGTTGCAGAGGAACTATGATAACCAGCAAATCCCTTCTTTCTGTTTTTCCAAATAATACAAAGTGTTATTAAAATAAATCTACAAAACAAAACTGAAGGCTGTTAAAAATATATTCAGGAATCAAAGGGAGAAAAGCAGGCAGAAAAAAAATTGTGCAGGCACCATTAAGCTGTGGAAATTTTCCTTGGACAAGTTGCAGTACCTTCTCAAAGCGGCATATGGGGTTTATTCTGGTGACTCTAATTTTAACATGAATGGGAGTCACGTGGAATACTCCTGGCATTCTGCTTTGAAAATATATCCCTGCATGATTAAGAAAGACTAAAATCTTTTTAAACCTCTATCTTTTTTTTTTCATTTTTTTTTAAAAAACCAATTCTAAAGTGTTTTTAAAGGAAAGCATTAATAGAATGAAAATGGTCCAACACTGAATAAAGCAGTCATCTAGCAGGTAGAAATACTACTGGCTTAGCACTATAAATATGATTGTGCTTCAGAGGCTGGGGAATGAAAGGAGAAGAAAATTTGGAGTTTGTACCCACTGTTGCAGCTGCCTCTGCATCGCTTGACCTTTATAAATTTGTCTCTTCGCTTGGAAGATGAGGTAATTGTTCCATCTACCATGTGTGAAGAGCAGAGAGTTCAACGAAGAGAGTGAGTACAAGGTGGGATTTGCCTCTGAGATGGTTAAGCGTGGCCATGCTGTGGTACTGACAGCGTCTTTAACTCATGGATGGTTGAGGGTGAAGAATTACGTGTTCTTAAGATCGATTAGAGAGAGGCTCATTAGTGGAGAGGACGTTCTGAGCAGATGCAACAGCCCCGACAAAATGAGCCAGAACACTGATAGAGCTGGGCCTGGTGTGTGGGCTGAATGTGAAGGAAGGTTGCTGGAGGGAGGTTCAGAGAGTCCTTTCTGACAGCTGGTCCTTCCTACCCATCTTCAGAGAAAACAGTCCTAACAGTTTCTTGAAATGTTTTGAAGGGGACAAGGCAGAAAATGTCCATAAAACCGTATTGATGGATAGAGGCATGAGCACAGTGAGGAGCAGGAACAGTCATCTGATGTCCTTCCAAAGGTGCAGAGAGGAGAGGAGGGTGCAGCTTTGGAGTCCTCAGCACAGGAAGGACATGGACCTCTTGGAACCCCTGATGCTCAGAGGGCTGGAGCACCTCTCCTGTGAAGACAGGCTGAGAGAGCTGGGGCTGTTCAGCCTGGAGAAGAGAAGGCTGCGAGGAGATCTTATAGCCCCTTTGAGCACCTGAAGGGAGCTCTAGGAGAGCTGGAGAGGGACTTTTTGTCAGGGAGTGCTGCGATAGGACAAGGGGTAATGGTTTTCAATCAAAAGAGGAGAGATTTAGATGAGGTAAGAAAGAAATTCTTTGCTGTGAGGGTGGTGAGGCACTGGAACAGGTTGCCCAGAGAAGCTGTGGCTGCCCCATCCCTGGAGGGGTTCCAGGCCAGGCTGGATGGGGCTTGGAGCACCCTGCTCTGGTGGGGGTTGGAACTGGATGATCTTTGAGGTCCCTTCCAACTCTAACCAATCTATTATTCCATGGAAGTTCCTTTTCTATTACTCCCCCCACCTCCCCTTGCTTTTTTTAATCTTGAAACTGAGAATATAAGGTTTATTTTTATAACTTTGGTTTTGCGTGGGCCGCTGCTTTAGTGCTTGAGGATCTCCTCCGATGGTTTTTATTTTCTTAATTTTCTGTCGTACTAATATTTATCTGTCTTGATACCACAGAAACACAAGGGGAAAAGAAAAAAAAAGGTTGCCTGCCTTTTCTTTTTCACTAGATCTTCCCCAGTGCTGCATTACATCAGGCTGCTGAGCTCACAGGTCTTTCCTTTGCTGTTGACTTTCAGAGCGGAGTGTTCATAAGCTTTGCTGGGGTTCCTCCACTCACGCCAACATGGTTGCCACTTTCCAGACTTAGAAGATGAGATGTAACAGGCAGCGAAAAAGAAAAGGGTATTTATGTCGACCTTATTTAAGCAAGAGACTTCGTTTGAGGAAGGTTATTTATACAGTGAGGATATTTTTGCCGCCTGTGGCTGTGAACGGGCGTGCGTGGGCATGCTTCTGTTGTGGAGGAGACATGCCTGCATGGTATGTATGTTCAGCCTCACATTTCCACATATTGAGAAGGTGACTGGTGGTGGTGTCTTTGAGAAGGGGATGTTTGCAAAGCCCACTTTAACCTGGGGAGACTCTGGGAGGAAGGCCACGGGAGCAGACACGGGCTGCCAGAGGCCAACGTGGTACCAGGAGTGTTAGCAGCTCAGATTTGTGTGCTGTGAGGGTATGGAGGGTGTTGCCCTTTCTAGCTGAAGGTGAGTGTCTGTTTGGTAAATTGCTGCTATTAGAGTATACTTGCAAAAGAAATCCAAAAACCAAACTCTGTGGTAAACAGCCCAGTTGTTCATTCAGCTTATGTGAGCATTAATTTGACTTTCATGCCTGCGTGAGGTGGAAGCAGGCAGAGCTCATTGTTCTCAGGAGAGTCTGTTGTGCACTTGCTGGACTCTTGCAGGAGGCTGGACTTGTGGTTTTTTGTTCTTCTCATTGGCTGTAGCCTTGGCAATCCCTTTCGGCAGCTCCAGAGCCTTCTGACTCTTACCCTTCCTCACAAGCCTGTGATGGGAAAGTATAAAATCATAGAATGGTTAGAGTTGGAAGGGACCTTAAAGATCATGCAGTTCCAACCCCCCTGCCATGTGCAGGGACAGTAGTGTGAAATGAGTGTGGTAAGTGGTGGATAGGACCCCATCAACAGCTATTAAAATAACTGGAGATCTGGAGGTCCTAACTGGTCTGGGGGTCCTTCAACAGCTGCTATGAAGGTGAATCAAGGCAAAGTTAACTCTGTAATTGGGCTGTTTTCAGTACACGCTTTCTAAACAGCAGCAGCCAGCATTGTCATTTTGGTCTTAAAGGTGCTTAATCACTCTAATAGAGTTCCTCCAAAGGCTGCTGTGTCTAGTTGTTACTCTTAAATAACACGGAGTAGAAGCTTTTGAACTTAAGGCACGCATGTAGAAAAGTCGTCCTGACTAAAAATCCCATTTCTTTTTCCAGAATACCTAGGCAAGTACATAAGATATGTTTTAGAAAATCAGAGATGTTTGCTGACCTCACCCGTCGTACCAATCTCAAAGACCTCTTGTATAAAACCCAAAGCCCCTGCTTCTGGTCTCACACTGCTGATGCCTTCCCCATTAGCACAGATCATGAGTTCTGTGTGAACAGATTTAATCTTCCCATGCAGCAGATGTGCTGACACATGGGCCTGTACAGTCAAGGGGGTAAATAATCTCCTGTTTAAGTAGTTCCTAAGTACCTATTGATGTAATTAACATTATTTAAAAAAAAAGAAAAAAAGTCCTGCATCACAATTTAAATGGTGACTGTCCTGGTTTGAGGTAAAACGAAACAATCTTCTGTTTTACAGTTTTACTTTTTTTAGCTGGGCCTCTTCTAACTAACTGAACTCTGAAATTAACAGAAACTGTTGACTCTCAGGGTGATGAGACCTGAT
>VXBW01006817.1:252588-265536 GCA_013400375.1 Thinocorus orbignyianus
TGCGTCCATGGAGCTTATCCCTTTGGTTAAGGAAATCGCTGTCACCTCGGATGTCAGTACCAAAAAGAGTTGTCAGTGTTTCCAAGATCTGTTTGATCAAAATAGATCAGAAAGACAGGGATCATAGAATTCAGTGCATTAATACAGAGAGAGTGTCTGTTGGGGAAGGTTGTGGTAAGCTCCTCTGTACTTTTGAGTGTTTAACCCAATGTATCACTAATGCAGGAGAACCCCTCGTTAAGTTAGAGTTACTGCCTTTTCTGAAGACATGGATGTAAGTCAATTTTCCCTGTGTTTTCCAGGCATGTTTGGGTCACCTTTTATTGAAATGATGGCCCTGGGAAATCCTATGCACTGGGCTTAAAAATGTAATTTTCGTAATCTCTGCGAAAGAGATAATTTAGCTCTTCTTGCAAAACTTTGGTTTGTGTAGCAGTGATGCAAGTGCCAAGGCTGACATTTTTAAAATGAAACAGATATTTAGCTGCCATGTCACCTTCCCCAGGGGCTTGTCTCATTCATTTGTATTTACTTAGCAGTGATGTAGCTGAAAATCCCATCACATACAGCAATCAAGTTGAAGAGATGTGCCCACTCCTCGTCTTGGAGGTGAACTTTTTATCTAGGCTGAGTTATTCCCTAAAAAGCTGAAGGAGAGCTTGGACTCTTGCACACCTGGGCATGGTTTGTCCCTAGCTCTACTAGGCTGGTCAGTTTGAAAACCTTTGGGATGCATCAAAATGAAGCTCTCCTGCTTCTTTGGTAGTGTTTGGTTTGGGTTTTTTTAATTCTATACCTACTACCTTCTGCTTTATCTCCAGATTGATAACATGAATACTGAGGAGAAGAACATTGTCTTTTAAGGTCACTGCAACTCTTAAAATGATATTTTTAGTTCTTGTTAGCTTCCCAGTTCAAACAACATAAATCTCTGCAGTTTATTCACTAGCATTAGGCAAATGCTACGTGACCGATAGAGTTCCTGTATCTCCCATAACCTTGTTGGAAGGGATTTGTTTGCCTGTCTATCCCTGTGCATTAGCAGATAAAAGGAGGGGCATGGGGAGGGAGAGAGACAACTCTAACTGCTGAGCTTTGGAGACTGTATGGGATCAGTCTGCCTGAGGGCTTCCAACCACAGCGGTGCCTGAAGATAGAAAAATTCATGTTGTGGCCAAAGGCGTCCTGGCATTAGCTTTTTGTCCTGGTGGTTGCCGAGAACAGTTGCTTGGCGTTAGTGCTTGGGGATGATCTATGTGGGAGAGGCATTTCAGATTCTCAGGCTGTAAGAGTTCCAGCAACAGAAGAGTGAGTAGGCTTCGGTGAGAGCTGTGGCGTGCTGGCAGCAGTTGGGAGGATGCAGAAGCTGAAAAATGCTGTCTTGGGGTAGCTTTAATTGGTTGCAATGGAAAACACTTGGTTTGATGGGCTCATATGTCTTCTCAAACGCTTGGTGCCAGGCCAGATTGGCATACCTCCATTGACTTACACGAGAAGCCACCAGACATTGATTTGATCTTCAGTCTTACGCTTATGTTTTTTCTTGGAAGAGCAAGACTTTTACAAAGACAGCAGGTTATTTGTCCTCTCCATTTGCCTCAGCAACAGTAATACTGAAAACCTGAGTGGCATGAGCATTCCACAGGTTTTGACTTGTTTCCGTGGGCTTTATACTTACTGAGTTATCCTTCATCTGCTTGCAGAACCTCATTCTCATATGTTAGTCTATATTGGAAGCACAGAGCACAAATCCAGAAGGGAGGCTTTATACGTAGCCAGAAGTAGTAACTTAAAATATTTCATTCTTTCCCTGGATCTTAACCTTTTTTCAGTTTCAGTGAAAATATTGTGGTCATTCATGTTCTAAGCAAACAGATACTAGAGCCACTGGTCTTCAGTTTGACCTCAGTTGTAGTTTTGTTTCCTCTCTGTTAATTCAAGTGAGTAGGTCCAACTTTTACACAATCTAAAAGCCAAATCCTCCTCTTTAGGCAGCTTGGTGTGTTTCCATCCAAATGAGTTGCAGGCAGTCCTCACTCCAAATGAGACTAAAAATCTCAAGTGAAGAAGGGTTCTTATTTTTGTGTCTGGAAAAAACAACAACATTTTAAGGAAAAAGTTAGTCCGTACTAGGACTTGGCTGACGTAGAGCATCATGCCAAGGCCCAGAAAGTTCTCTCTCCCTGTCGAGTACACACTTGAATCTCAGATGGCGGGTGCACACCACGAAGCATCATCACAGAGCACAGAATAAAATTGGAACAGTGGTAAAACAAAGGCAAGCGAATCGTGAAAAGCCCATTGATTTGCTCGACGCCCATTTTGTTCAGCATTGTGCCGCGCTAATCTGAAAACTCCTGTGCGTCACCCAAAAAAAAAAGTTCTGGGAACAATAAGAACTGTCAATTCCAGCAGATTTAACAGGCCTGTCATTATTCCTCCATTGTCTTGAAGCACTAAGTGGCGTACGCAGGGATTTTTGGCAGGAGTTCAGGAGTGGTCTCCTAAAGAGGAATCGCGTGTCGCTACCTCATGTCTGGTATCGCTTGCAATTCGAGTTCAGCCCAGCGCAGGCCCCTAGAAACATAGAATAGAATCATAGAATTGTCCAGACCAGCCTCAACCCCTTCCC
This sequence comes from Thinocorus orbignyianus, assembly GCA_013400375.1. NCBI lineage: Eukaryota > Metazoa > Chordata > Aves > Ciconiiformes > Thinocoridae > Thinocorus > Thinocorus orbignyianus. The sequence goes on from VXBW01006817.1 coordinate 255,221, forward strand.
TGGGCAGCCCATTCCAAGGCTTCAGAACCCTTTCCCTGGAAACATTTTTCCTGATCTCCAATCTGAACCTTCCCTNGGATGACCCAAGGGCGGGGCCTTGGCCCTTTTGAACCTAATGATGGGAAGAAAGATTAACTTTGTGTAAGAGAGACTCAATTTTAAGTTCTTTATCCAAAATCAGAGGCTACGTGAACTGGATAGTGTTTTGTCTTCCATAGTTTTCCCAGTGTAGCATTATCCACATACGTACCTCACCCCAGTTAGATAAATTTCCAGTACAGTAAGAGTCATGACATTCATTCTGAAAATGAAAATATGAATTGAGTTCTGCTTCCTTGGTATCAGCAACTTGCAGAACCTGGATGTATTGCAATAAACCTGCAGCATTTTGAAAAGTCTGCGGGGCATAGATCGCTTTTGTGTGGACTTCACACAAATTCCAGCAGGTTTTGCTACTGAGGAATTTAGTGGTTTCAAAAACTCATCTGAAAGTCAGGCCTCAGAGGACACATACGACCTTCGTATAAACTAGGACTTTGATTAGCTGTAGTTTGGGCGTTTTAAACTCCTCTGTAATGCACAAAATCAATCTTGTAATGGGGTGGAAAAGGAGATCTTCGTATTAATGCTAGCACGCTGTCAAATTAATACATCAAATAATATGCTCTTATCCTGAATTGGCAAACTGCCTTTATCAGTGCTTTTGATGTGGCAAAGAAAGTGCTTGTTCCATAACTACAAACCCAAGTCTCTTAGTCTTCCCTTCTCTTTGAACTTCAATTTTCTTAAGACTTGGAACATCCTGATACAGCTTTCGCAGCTAGATATTTCAAGATTCACATCCAAAGGCGTATTAGAAGCCACACAAAGGGATTTTCTTTTAAACGAGGTTTTCAAATATAGGTAACCTTCTGGCTTGACCTCTGGATCCACTCCCAGTCTGCATTTCAAGAAAAAGAATCTACCCACATATGGCTATCTCCAGTGAGATCAAAGCTGTGGCTGTATTTTAAAACTTGTGAGAATGAAATGGATATATATATATATATAAATAAGTGGGGGAAACGGTGAAAAGATTTGAATGAGTTACATTTATAAGAGACATGCACCCACGGATCTTGGAAATGAAGGGAAGACTTTCAGGATTAGCCGCAGCTCTGCTGTTCAGAAGCAGCAGAACGCTTCTTTATTTGTAAGCTTCACCAAGGTAATTAAACAGACTTCAAAACATAAACAAAAATAGATTTTCTAGATCCCGACAAATATAGCTCTGTGAGTGGTTTGCCTTTGAAAGTTAATGAGGTTCTAACTTTAGACTGGGTGGTGGAGTCTCCATCTCTGGAGAAGTTCAAACATTGCCTGGACATGTTCCTGTGCAACCTGCTCTAGATGGACCTGCTTTAATAGGGGGTTGGGCTGGATGGTCTCCAGAGGTCCCTTCCAACCACATATCATTCTGTGATTCTATGAAAAGCCCCTGCCGAGGCCAGTGTTATTTATACTACCTTTGGAGCCCTTCATCAAGGTGTGGTGTCTTCCCCAGATTCCACCCTTGTGTGGCAAAGATGTAAGTTGTCAGAGATGTATCCCAGCTCCAATGAATGCTTTCTCCAGGGCTGCCAGGACTGTCCTAGTAAGTATCTGCAAGCGCAGCTCTCTGCATCCCCTTGTGTTTTCCTGCTGTTCCATGTGAAGGCAGCACAGTTGGACTTGCAGAACCTGTCTGCCCTTTGTGTGGATGGATCACGGGTGTGAGGCATAGCAGAGTCAAGGTGTGCATTTGCTGTCTTGTGCCCTTGCCTCAGCTCAGTGAGCCACAGCCGAGCGCTTGGCTTTGAGCTTGCTGGGGTGTGCCAGAATGGGCTGGAGCTGCTCTCCTGAACACCCTCCAAGGGAAGGATGTACTGGCTTTTCTGACCGCCACAAGGTTATCACGACTGCATCTGATAATTCAGCATGATGCTGAGGAATGCTGTGGCTGGAAGAACCTTGTTCTGCAAGAAAACTAGTTCATGGTCCCTGTCTTCTCTCCTGAATCTCGCTGTGCCTTCACAAGGGACCTTCTACTCCCCCCCTCCCCGTACTCAGAAGCTCTGCTCAGCTTAGGAAGGGGAACCTCTCTGGTGTGAGACTCTGTATTGTCTGATCAAGCTCTCAGGGTCCTGCTTTGAAAGAGCTCCAGCTGCAGAGGTACATGATATTGATGAAACTTCTCACTTCTACACCTCTAACTGCTTTGGTACGTAGAGTAAATAGGCAAAGGCTTGAGTTTAGAAATACATTTGATGATTTGTAGCTGAAATAAGAATTTGGGTTATATTTATGTGTTGATAGTTGGTCTTGATTTTTTTCTGCCTTTGAATGATATTATAACCCAGTTAAATACTTAATAGAAAAGTGGAAAGTCTGCTCACAGTTGTTTGACAAATAAATTTCTTAGTTCTCATTTCCCAACTTACCTTTTAAAATCCCCTGTTCAAATCATCACGCTGTCTCACCCATGTTTTGGGATTATGCTTCGAGTGTCTCAAGTCCCATTTTCAATTGCAAGTGGATTTAATGTTCATTTCTAATGGTACAGAAAAAGGTACAGGTGAGTCTCGAAATAAGTTCTGCTTGTTCATGCATGAAATTGTAAATCAGCCCACCTTTGTGTGTGGGATTTCCATCATTCGAATGTCATGGGCCTCTACACCAGCCTGAACTTGGCAGCTTTCACCACTTAAAGTTCTAGACCAGTGAATTCAAGGCTGAGTTTTTATTATATATTTAAGGTCTCAGCTAGAAATTTCTAATGAAGAATTTCTTTGGTGAAGTAGATATCAAGTGTTTCAGGCTTATACAGATCTGAGCAATAGCGTTTATCATGGATTTGGTAGGACAAACCGTTGCTGGATGTGTGTCAGATTTTTTTGGATTATAAACCAGTTTGCTGTCAGGTTTCAACCAAAAAGGAAATAGTCACCTTTCTAATTCTGTTAATTGGTATTGAGGATTGGTAATTTAATGAAACTTCCTTTTTTTTTGATTGCAGAGATAAATGACAAATTTTTAATTTATAGAATCTGATCAAAACGTATGAATACTTCAAGGGTGGGTGTNGGAATGGAATTGGAATGGGCACAAACTTGCATATAAGAAGTTCCATCTAGACATGAGGAGGAACTTCTTCACTTTAACGGTGGCAGAGCCCTGTAAGAGGCTGCCCAGAGAGGTGGTGGAATCTCTGTCTCTGGAGACATTCCAAACCTCCCTGGCCATGTTCCTGTGCAGTCTGCTTTGGGTGGACCTGCTCTGGGAGGGAGTTGGATGAGATGATCTCCAGAAGTCCCTTCCAACCCCTGCTGTTCTGTGTTTCTGTGATTAAATGAACATGGCACTCAGGATGCAAGCTCAGGAGCTGCTTGAAAGGAACACTAGTGCAGAAGGTAGAACCTTGGCTGTGTTGAAACAAACGTTAAAACTCTCACTGTTTTCAGGGTGGTCCCCAGAACCAAGGGGTTATCTTTCTTGTGGAGCGAAGTGGTAAAATTGTACCATGAGGTCAGTCAAAAGGCACCTCCTCCCAAAGAAAATGAGAGATGTCAAGGGGAGCTCTGTGTGAGTCAGTCACAAAACAAGCGAAAATTTTGATTACAGGTAGAGAAAACCTAGAATGTTTGTTCCACTGGGGATAACAGCCTGTTATTTGCTTTGCTCTCAGGATGCAGGGAGGAAGGAAGAGGAAAAAAGTACTTGTAAGCCAGGTTGGCTGCCACAGTCCGGCAGCGCAGTCAATCAAATTGTTCCACCCTTCCAAGCCATTCTGTAATAGCCCTGATTCATATCGCTGCCGTGCAATTGTCCCCTGTTGATAATTCCAGTTCTGTCAGAGATGGCAGAGGTTTTGCTGAAAAAAAACACCCTGCAGGCTCCTCTTACCTGCAGCGAACAGTAGGAGAGCAGAGGAAGCCTTCCTCCCTTTCAGCGATGCCTATAAATAGGCCATGCTAACCCTAACAGCCTTGAAAGATGTAGGGAATCTTTTTTTTTTTATAACAAGGAATCTGCTATTTTTAAAACAGCATTGACTCAGCAGAAGTAGACATGTGCGTTTTAGATCATGGTAGGTTGATAATCAAGCCTGGCTGTGAGCTCTTAGCTCTTTCATCCTGGCTGGAACATTTTACATTTATTTTAGCCCTGCGGTAGATGTGGGCAGGTCTTGCTATAACAGCATGAAAAGGGGTGGCTACATTATTGTATGTATTAAAAAATATATATATTTAAAAAGTCTTGGTTACAGTTTTTATGATTTGGTTTGTTTATATTCAGTTTTCTCTGTATATGTGAGAAAGGGAGAAGGTAACTAACTAATTTATAATTGAGGAACAGATTGCTCACTAACAAATTTCTGTGTTTCTCCATTGTGCTGAGCAGAACTAGTCATAGGAGCCATTTTATGGATTTTCAGTGGGATTACTCCAATATGCAAACGTTACCCCAATGTCATCTGAGCTACTTTGAAAAGTAGGTGAGGTTTCTGAGGAAAGCTGAGTCTCTTAGCCTTGGGGACAGGAACTTTTGGGTGGTTTTTTGTTTTGGTTTTTTTTTTTTTTTTTTTTTTTTGATATTACACAAGTATGCAAGAATCCATTTATTAGAAATTGCTGGGAAATACAGTTTTATGAAATAGGAGAAGATAGGCAGGACATCTGGTGTTGCTGGTGTAAGAAGTAAAGCAGTTTGATCTCTGTGTACAGATGTTAAAAATAATCTGGGAATATTTCACCTTTTGGCTTGCCCTGTAGTCTTGGAAGACTTCTTCCTAACACGTTTCAGAGGCTCGTAGCTGGAAATGGAAATTTCTGCGAGACTTGCAGATTTTTGTATTGCCAGGTTGTTTTTCTTTTTGCTGTGATTCTAGGCGATTTTAGAAGGCATCTTCAAAATAAGTAGCTAAATTAATACTTGTATCGTACTGACAAATGTGTAAGTGAATCAAGGCTGTAGAACAGCCTAAAGATTTTAGCTATCATTCAAGTTATTTTCTTGCTGGTATCAGTCTTGAGGAGGAGTTGAATTCTGAAAATATTTTACCCATAAAAGAGGGTTTTCGGTATGAGTTTGAGAAGGAAGAAAAAGAGCAGATTTCTGCTGTTTTACCCCTATTGTCGGGTTTGATAGAGAAGAAGATTAAACTGTGTGTGTCGGACAGCAGCATTTGATCACTGGAGTGAGATCCTGTCTGCTTTTAATCCCCTGGTAATTCGGGATCCTTAACCACCGATTTCTAAGCACGATAATCCAAACCCCCTGCAGTCAGTTGTGTCAGTCTCATCAAGACCCACACTGGACTTGCTGGTCTTTAAATAGAAAGTAGCTTAACGCAGCAGCCAGTTAAGTGTTGTTGGATTATCTTCTGGATGAGTTTGGATGGTCTAGTAGTTGGTTTCAGTGTGATGCTTAGAAGTCAGTTCTTCTCTTCGGGTCTTTTGAGGATGGCCTTACTGCAGTGATGACAAAAGTTGTCCCTGCTAAAGCATCTCACCTCTGTCAAGACTTCAGTTAGCAGCAGGAGAAAGAGCTTTCTTATATGGGCTGTTGGCTTTGCTCACTGTTGGGGCAGTCTACTCTTTTCCCAAGTGCTTCGCTTTAGTAAGACCTGCCTTGCTACAGGGTACATCAGGGAGAAAGCCTCATGGTAACCATCAAAGATTTCCTTGAAGTATCAGCATGACCTGGCTACACCACCTCCCATGCAGATTTCTTACCCTATGTGTTCTAGATTGCTATTAGAAAGAAAGAGAAAGGGGAGCAGGGGACCTGGTTCTTAGGCACACCTCAGTGCAAAACACCCCCCCACACACACCCCATGTGCTGTTAATGAACCTTCAGAATTAGGTGGATTCCTTTTTAAATACTAAATCTTTTCACCTTATATTCCTCTCAATTCTATTCTAGTAAATCACGCCTAAGATAAAGGAATTTAGTAACATAAACATCTGGATAACAGAATCACAAAATGGCATGGGGTTGGAAGAGACTTCTGGAGATCATCTAGTCCAACCCCACTGCCAAAGCAGGTCCACCCAGAGCAGGTCACACAGGAACCTATCCAGCCCGGTTTGGAATGTCTCCAGAGATGGAGACTCTACCACCTTTCTGAGCCGCCTCTTCCAGGGCTGTGCTACCCTCAAAGTCAAGGAGTTCCTCCTCGTGTTTAGATAGAACTTATGTTCCAGTTTGTGTCCTCTTGTCCTGTCCCTGGGCACTGCTGGAAAAAAAGACTGACCCCATCCTCTTGACACCCATCCTTGAAGTATTTATAAGGCATTGATCAGATACTCCCTCAGCCTTCTCCAGACTAAATACCCCCAAGTCCCTCAGCCTTTCCTCATCAGAGAGATACTCCAGGCCCCTAATCCTCTTTGTAGTCCTCTGCTGTGCCCTCTCCAGCAGTTCCCTGTCCTTCTTGAACTGGGGAGCCCAGAACTGGACCCAGTGCTCCACATGGGGCCTTCCCAGGGCAGAGCAGAGGGGCAGGATGACCTCCCTCCACCTGCTGGTCATACTCTTCCTGATGCCCCCCAGGATGCCGTTGGCCTTGGCCACAAGGGCCTGTTGCTAGCTCATGGTCATCCTATTGCCCACCAGGAAGCTAGAGCCTCTGTTTTCAGTGGTACAGATATCAGGACTTAGACTGCAGATGTTTGTAGATGCCGTCCAGTAGCTTTTCATTGGCAGCTGTGGGTACTCAGATTTGCTCCAGCTTGCTATTGGAGAGGCGTCATAAATTCTACATTGGCCAAATTGATCTTCTGTCAGAAGCTACCCTCTAAGCATAACATAGGAATAAGCTGCAGACACACATAGTACTAAGGAGCAGTCTGGCTACCTATTAGATATGTACTAAATTAACATACATCTTCTAGAACCTCTGCTCTCTTTTCTTACATAGAGTGGCAGGAAGGTCATGTCTTCTGGAAGTCTTTAGTATTCTACTTATAACCAGGAAAACTAATAAAGGAACTTGTCTCTAAAGCTTGGAAAAGGTGAAGTCAAAGTCACTCAGTCTCTATGTTACCAGAACGGAATGATGGCCAGAAAGTAGCCAGCAAACCCCAAGGGAGGAAAGCAGCTTGAAAGTCCTTCCAAGTGTTTAAGGGCAAAGAAGAATTTTCAATGGGAAGAGTAGAACTGAAAGCCAAGCTTTGCTGGAGCTGACAGTCTGTGTTGTGAAGGGAAGAGAGAACATCCATGCCTTGTCCGGAATGGAAATACCAAGACCAACCTTGAACAGGAAATTATTCTTTGTATTTGGCGGGCTCGTGTCTCTGAGAAGCAGCAAGGGACAACACACTGTCTCAGGAAGTAAAAATAGACTTGAGCCTGTAGGGTTTCAGATTTCCTTGTAAAGGACCTGCAGTAAAGTTTACTGATATAAACCCACCTTGTTAGCCAACGACACTTTTGTAGTTAAAGCACCAAGATTCTAGTTTCATAAAGGAGAAAGAAGAAAGAAATTCTTTGCTGTGAGGGTGGTGAGAACCTGGAAGATGTTGCCCAGAAAAGCTGTGGCTGCCCCATCCCTGGAGGGGTTCAAGGCCAGGCTGGATGGGGCTTTGAGCAGCCTGGTGTGGTGGAAGGTGTCCATGCCCAGGGCAGGGGGGTTGGAACTGGATGATCTTGAAGGTCCCTTCCAACTCTAACCATTCCATGATTCTATGTGAAATTTCCTTTAACAAAAGTGGTTTTGTAGAGAAGGATCTTAGAGAGAATCTTTAAACGCAAGTTTATTGTGTTGGAGCCAAATTTGGGTCTGCAAGAGCTAAAATGTGAGCCTTATACCTTACAGTATGTGTGAAAATACATGATAGGCAATAACTGGGCACTGGTAAGGTGTAGACTAGACTAGTGATACCAGGTGGGTTGTTGGTTGAGCGATGGTAGGTCAAGTAAAAACTTCAGGTCACAGGCCACTTGACTCTTGTGCCATGCCCAGAGCCAATGTGTCCTCCTCCTGTGCATGTGCCCTTTCTCAGAACAAGATTTTGCCTGCTGCATCATGAGAAGGCTTGCAGGTTGGCTTCTTGGGGAGGGAGGAACGAGGGAACCCTCAAAAAAGGAGAGGGAGGAAGAGAGAGAGAACAGGCCATCCATCTTTTTTTAAGGCAGTAGGTAGCTCACTTTCAATTAGGTGGCGATTACAGAGGCCTTTTCCATCTTGTTTCTACAAGTGCTGGGTTGGAAAAGGTTATTTGAATGATTCCTGCATCATTTACATTTTCCAGTGCTCCCAGTTACATTGGGATAAGTTCATCAAAATAAAGAAAAGACAAGGTAGCATCTTCACCATGTTGGCCAAGTCACCTTCAAGGAAGAAAAGATTGCAAATACAACAACAGGCTACCAAAAATATGCCCCTGAGTATTAAAAAAATGCTGAGTCCTAGGATGTTTCTGCTGTTGATGCTTTGCCTCTCCACCCCCATTTTCTTTTTCTAGCCTGATAGTGGCAGCTGATGGAATAATGGGCTGCTGCACAATTTTACACCTAAGCTACACAGTCCCATTTAGAATCTGACAGCATTCTCTTTCTGAAATAGGAACATTGCTCGCAGCCCACAACTGAAACAATTAACTATAAAACAGAAAGCAGCATCATAAAAAAATAATTGTTCTCTGGCTTACAGATGTATTTTAAGAATGTGTTAAAAGAAAGCAAAAGAAAAAAATTCAAGTAGACAGGTGAACAAACCTCAGAGTGCTTAACTAGATCTTACGGGATTGGAGAATATAAATGATTTAAATTAAAAGTCATTTGAGAATGTCTAACAGAAGAAGGGGCTCTGACAACAGCAGAGGGAGCAGAATAGAAATGCTAATGTTACTATATGTACCTACTTGCACTAAAATCAGCAACCAAAAGGAGGAATTTAAACTAAACTCTATGAACCCTCACAGCTCTTATTAATGGGTTGTTCTGTTTCTCTCCCACTTTCTCCTGACCCTTTTCTGAGGGTTAAATTAATCCCTTGTGCAGCTCAGCTGAGGATAATGAAGTTGCCCCTGGGTATGAGCGTAGCCCTTGGGTTTGACCTACAGAAGGCTGAGCCTCTGTTCTTCGCTGTGTTTTCAGGCAGTTCTGTTTACGCTGGATTAATTAAAACCACCCTCTCCATTCCCCAGGCTTATAATGCTCTCCTGCACAGAATGAAGAAGGTTCCAGTGACTGGCTTCTCCTCAGCCTATCCATGCCTATGCAGAAACATGGTGGAAAACGCTGCTTACATGGGGGAACTTCATATTCCTGATCAAGTTTGTGAGCAAGAAGGCCCATGTTCTGATAGAGTTCATGTTAGCAATCGTTATGATCTGAGGGACAGTTTGGATTCTGATACTCATCATTAATGTTTCTGGAGCCATAGGTATTTCTTGACCAGTAAGGCAGAATCTTGTTTGCTGGTGGTGAAAGCAATATGTTAAACCGTGTGGACCTCTGGAATTTGATCTACAGTCAATAGACTGAAAAGGCTGATCCACTTCCTATGTATTAGATTTTTAAAAGGTTCCAAGCCAGATGCTTTCTCTCAGCATTTAAATCCATCACTGCTGGTTTGTGGTCCAGAAACTGGGTTTATCCATTGTGAGACACAGATTTGAATCTTGTCCAAAGTCACCCGTTTTTTTTTTCTGAGGATTTCCACTTGCGGTCACTTGCCTCTCTTTCCTTTTTTTTCTTCCTTTGACACACTTGTTTTGCTTCACTTTACTCCTGCATCCTTCCCTCTGTCCTGCCAGTAAGGATCCAGTGGCCAAGGAGAGGCTGGTGTTGTGCTGGGAGGCATCAAAACCAAAACAGCATTGAGAGAGGAAAGTTGCCCTCTGGAGAGCAGAGCAAGGAAACATTTAGCTCTTTTATCTTCAGTGCCATGAAAACTAGGTGAAGCAGGCAAATCCACTCTCCCCCTTTCCTGTTTTTTTTTCCTTTGACCCTCTAAATGATCTGTGAATTGGGGTTTAAGCTGGATTTAAAATAACCTGCGTATATTGGTTTATCCCTTCACAAATCAGGAGACTTGGCCCATCTGTCTTAGCGAAGGCATTTCATTTCAGTGTTCAGGCACAGCAGAGACAGACAGACAAAGGGTTTTTGTCAGGAGCAACAACGGATGGCTTCTGATGGCTTCTGACAACCCCAGAAGTATCGGGAGCACCATTGCACTGATGTTTGAGGAGAGTTTTCCTTTTAGTCCAAACCAACCTGTGAACACTGAAAGGGAATTTTCTATTCTTTTGGTGCAGCCCATATCCTGGGCTCCATCAAAAGAAGCG
>VXBW01006817.1:265597-282737 GCA_013400375.1 Thinocorus orbignyianus
GTCCCTTCCAACTCTAACCATTCTATCATTCCATGATTCTGTGGTTCTATTTAATATGTACCAGTGATATTTCTGATGGCCAGGCTGTCCTTTGCTGCTGTAAATGTTTTATTACTTGGCTGCCATCTGTCAAGAGGGTATTTTCAGACAAAGGGAATAGTGGTGGGCTAAGAAAGACTTCTTTCAGGTTCCGTAGTTGTGTTGGATTTGTTTCGCGTTGATTCTAGAGAGTGCTGATTAATAGGAGTCATCTTGTATTGCTATACTTGACCAAGGCCTGTAATCAGGCACCTACTTCAGCTGTGTCTGATTGAGAAGTCCCCAGATGGAGCAAAGTGGTTACTGTGAGGAGTCCCCTCTTTGCCAGCTGGGAGGTTGAAACCAGCTGCATTCTGGAATTAAAAAAAAAAAAAAAAAAAGAAGAAGAAAGAATCTTTGAAGGCTGCAATCAGCTTTTTTTCCTTTTTCCTTTTTTTTTCTTTTCTTTTAAATCAGTCACAGGAAAAGAAAAGACTAATGAACATTGAACTGAAAAGGATCACTTGGGTCATCCAGGCCTCATTCCCTGGAACTCAGAAATAGACATCAGAGCAGAGGAGACCATTAAACTTCTATTCCCGTTGTCTTGCTCCATACTTCAGGACACAACATTTAACTAAGTGACCTGTACGATGTGCTGTAGCATAGATCAAGAGGACTATTTATATCAGGATTTCATTTAAATGAGGTAGGCTCATATCTGAAAATTATAGTTCTTAGGTGAAGTTCCTAGGTAACACAGAGCGAAGCAGAAATTCCCAACATTTTCAGTTGCTCTACTGGTCTTGTTCACCAAGTGGCATTCGCAAACCCTGTGTGTGTGAGCAAGCATCAGTGAGCATTTGAGAGATACTAATGGTGCCTGTGGCACCAGCTTCTCCTGTCTGCTCTCTTAGATGCAAGTAGTTGCCAGTCTTCAGTGTTGTAAATAAGTTAAGAGGAGAGTGTTGTAAGATAAAAGGAGAATGATCACAAGGCCAGGCTGGATGGGGCTTGGAGCAACCTGGTCTGGTGGGAGGTGTCCCTGCCCATGGCAGGGGCGTTGGAACTGGGTGATCTTGAAGGTCCCTTCCAACTGTAACCATTCTGTGATTCTATGTGGAAGGATTAAATGATGTGTCCAAGGTCATACCAAGGCACTTGTGGCTGTCAGCAATTGGATCTATGCAACCTAAATGGTAACAGTGCATAAAATAAAGGACTGGGCTTCTTTCAGTTGTTTTTTTGGTATTGTAAGTGAGAAAGGAGCCTTCAAGAAGTATTCAGAATATGGTCATTGCCAAGTTTTTAACTCAGCTTTGTTCTAAATGGTGCAAACCGCCAATATGGTGACAGCACTCTTTAAGCAGAATTTCTGGCTATCCATGAACACATCAGATTCCAGTCTAATACTTAAACTCAGCCTGGGTTTTATCATTCTTATTATTATTACTTCTTTTTAAGAAGTGTTCTTATTGCTGTGACCTCTTCCAAAGCTTTAGAAATGAGGCAGCCTTCACCAGCAAAGGCTTGGGACAGAAGCACTGTTTGCTTTCTGGTAGGACAGGACGAGTATTTATCTGATCACCTTGAAGCAATAGCACAGCGGTAGCTAGACCAGAACTGGCAAAGCACAGAAAAAGAATAGTAGAATTTATATTCCTAATATAAAACTTTGTAAATAATCATAGAATCATAGAATGGTTAGAGTTGGAAGGGACCTTAAAGATCATCCAGTTCCAACCCCCCTGCCAGAGGCAGGGACACCTCCCACCAGACCAGGTTGCTCCAAGCCCCATCCAGCCTGGCCTCGAACCCCTCCAGGGATGGGGCAGCCACAGCTTTTCTGGGCAACCTCTTCCAGTGTCTCAGTAATGAACTTCTACGAAATTTAAATCTCACCTCTTTCTATTTAAAACCATTGCCCCTCATCCTATGGCTCCACTTGCAGATAGAGTACCTCTCCAGCTCTCCAATAAAGTGGAATGAGCAGTGCCGTGTCCTGGGTATGGACTGATGTGAGTGCAGAAGAACTGTGAGCCCTGGAGATCCTGCGGTATGCTCCAGATGTGTATGTTAAGGAAAAGGAGAGTTAGGCAGTTGTTTTTACAGTCCAAGTGTGACAAGAGCTTTTAACACCAGTAAATTAATCCTGTGAGATCCTGGGTTTTATCAGCTTTCAACATTTTTGTTGTCAGTTGAAAAGAATAAAAATGGACTCCTAGCGCAGGAGACAAGATCAGGAAAGTCTCCTCCCGATTCCCCCCAAATAATTAAAAGAAATACCTAGGAACCTTTTGTTTCAGGGGAATGTCTGTGTTAAGAATGTTAATGATTCACAATTGGGCATCTCTGCCCTGCGTGTGACATGCCTGCTTTGCTCACCAGATGAAAGTCACATCTGTGGCTCCGTTTGTCTGACAAGCCGTTTTCCTGCAGGCTGTCTAATAACTTACCCTGAGGGGAGTTTGTAGACTTTATCTTAAGTGGAGCAATTACTTTGTTGTGGCTTTGACATGCTCTTTAAACAATATTCAAAAACCATCTGAAACCACATTATATAAAGAGGATCCTTTTTGTGAGTCTCAGTGGGGAAAACAAGAGCAAGAAATTTCCCTGCTCCATTTTCTGGCTTTACCGTGTTTCCCAGCCAAGGGCTAGGAAGCTGTTTAAGTCATAGGCCCCAGTAATTAATGTTGAAACAAACAAAAGCAAATCAAAAAGACTTTATACTGCTTTTCAGCATCGTTACTCACCTGTTCCCCTCATCACTTAGATGGCTTCCAAACTGGCATGTGTTTAAGTGGTGCCCTACTTGCATTGGTATTTGCCGTACAGATCACAGAATGCATTCCTCATCTGATGGAATAATAGAATCCTTGTTCTTTAATCCCCTTACTGAAAAATGCTTCCACTGCTCCTGATCTAAGCTCTGCGCTGCTTTCTCCAGCCCTGTCCTGTCAGCTGGCAGGGTACATAAGGTTTGTAGCTGGTGGTGGGCAGAGTGCTGACCTACTAGGAGCTGATGCTCGTTTTAAGTTGAGTGTAGGTACACTCTGAGGTTCAATAAGGCCAAGTGCTGGCTCCTGCATTTCAGTCACAACAACCCCAGGCAGCGCTACAGGCCTGGGAAAGAGCGTCTGGAGAGCTGCCTAGAAGAAAGGGACCTGGAGATGTTGGTGGACAGCCGGCTTCACATGAGCCAGCAGTGTGCCCGGTGGCCAAGAAGGCCACCAGCATCCTGGCTTGGATCAGGACCAGCATGGCCAGCAGGAGTAGAGAAGTGTTGGTGCCTCTGTGCTGGGCACTGGTGAGGCCTCACCTCGAGTGCTGTGTCTGATTCTGGGGCCCCTCATTACAAGAAGGACATTGAGGTGCTGGAGCATGTCCAGAGGAGAGCCACCAAGCTGGTGAGGGGTCTGGAGAACAAGTCATGTGAGGAGAGGCTGAAGGAACTGGGTATGTTGAGTTTGGAGCAGAGGAGACTGAGGGGAGACCTCCTTGCCCTCTGCAGCTCCCTGAAAGAAGCGTGTAGAGAGGTGGGTGTTGGCCTCTTCTCCTAAGAGAATAACGGTGGGACCAGAGGAAATGGTCTGAAGTTGCAGCAGGGGAGGGTCAGACTAGATATTAGAAGAATGACCTTACTGGAAGAGTGGGCAGGCACTGGAAGAACCTGTCCAGGGAGGTGGTGGAATCACCAACCCTGGAGGTATTTCAGAAAGGTGTAGATGTGGTACTTGAGGGCATGCTCTAGTGGCTGAGATTGTTGGGTTTTTTTCTGTGCAGTCAGACTCAGTGATCTTTTTGGTCCTTCGCAACCACGAAGAGTCTGTGATTCTTTATATATAATATAGTTGAACCTAAAGCAATCTTGGGTGCTGGTTCTGAACCCTGAGCCTTTCGGTGATTTACGCAGCAGTTGCACTCCTGAATTGTTTGAAATGGAAAGTGATACCGATTTTCCATGCTGGGTTTGATGGCCATTTTCAATAGGGCTTTATCTCTGATTACAGAAGAACTCTTATTTTCAGAAAATTGTCCATGGAAAGCTCTGTGAGAATAGTGCTAGGGAGGGACAGCCTTTGAGTAGCCACCCAAAGGTTCTGGCAGAAGCTGTCCTAGCCGTGCAACCCAGCCTCTGACCTGAAGAAATCAGGGAGAGAAACCCACGATGTCAGTTCTTCTTTCTCATCTCATTTGGCCATGCCTGTAGTTTGGTGATGTAGGTGTCAGCCTGCAATTTGCTGGGCTTGAGATCTACTCCCCCATTTCATTCCTGGGATTTAGCTGTAGAATTTGAGTTCTCTTTTAGAGGCATGTGCACTGAGATTTACTGTTAAAACGTCTCTCTCCCCTGCTTGAAAATGGGGGTTGTGTTTACAACAGCAACAGCAGCAGCCACCTTTTCCAAAAGGGAAACCTTTGGGTTGTTTTGGAGGGGGGGGGATGATTGGTTTTTTAAATAACATTAAATCTCAGCTCGGCACAGAAATGTCACACTGCTGCTGGTGCAACAACAGGACAGAGCAGTGGGCTCTTCAGGTTTGACATCCCTTTAGCTTTCCGGCATTCTGGAGGATCCCCAAAGCCCTGTGGAAACCAGATTGCATTCCTGCTGCCACAGTTAACGTCCCTGACCCCTTGCAAGGAAGGGAACGTTTAGGTCGGGGCAGAGGTGGGAAGGTGGGGGGGAAACATTACAGTATTTTCTTTTGGAAAATTCCACTATTGACATGCAAAGCAGCAGGGAAACGGCAAAGATGGATTGCAAATTTTGACAGCGCCGACAGGTAAATATTGGCTTTGTGCAAACAAGTTTCTATAAATAACATGTCTGCTCCAGAAAGTCCCCAGATGGCAGCAGGGCTGCCGGGGTATTGATTTACCCGCTGTGCTCGGAGCAGAAAAGCCCAGCTGTCAGCTTTGCTGTTCTTCTCATTGGGAGGGTTGCTTCTGTTCCTGCTGAGAGCTGCATGTGTGCCTCGTTCACCATTTCTCTTTGGCAAGTGGAGATGGAAGGTTAAGAGCCCCAAAAGAGATAATTTGAAAGAAAAAACCTGCCCAAACCAACGAAGAATAAAGGAACAAGCGCAGAGAGTAACTACAGAGAATGTTGTGTTCTTCCAGTAGCTCAAGAGGGCCTACAGGAGAGATAGGGAGGGATGAGGAGTGTAACAGTAGGATGAAGGGTGATGGTTTTAAACTGAGACAAGGTGGATTCAGACTAGATACTATAAAGAAATCCTTTCCTGTGGGGGTGCTAAGATGCTGGAACAGATTTTTCAGGATCTCTTAAAAATTCTTGTATGGGAACCTCAATGCCTTGACAAAGGCTGGACTAGAAACAAAGGGGAAAAGAACCCTACCCCTCNGAAAAGGGCAAGGAAATCTTATGAGGAAACAGTTAAGACTTTTTACGTCATGGCAAGTAACAGAGGTTAGAGGAGTAGACCCTGGTGCTATCTTTTGGGAGGCCTTCCACGCAAATGGATGTTCTGCCAAAAATCCCTAGCAGCTGCAGGTACCTTCCAAATAAATGCCAACCAAATAGGCAAATGCTTAAAACTGTCTTGATTAGGTTTTTGGCTTTTATGACCCATTTGAGAGCAGTCTAAATCTGAGGATTATGATTTTCAGACAGTTGAGGCAGCCAGTGCAACTGCTGTCTCATTTACAAAACTGTTGATTTACAGGCATAATATCCAAAATCGCTGTTTAAAGGAACATCTTGGATAGACTTCATAATCTCAGTTCCCTAAAAATGTTTGCCTTTGGTGCAGGTTCGCTCTGAGGGCTCATCAGTAGCAGAACTGTGCGTCTCCTGGGGCAGACACAGCGTATGCCATTCAAAGCTGGTTTTCTGTGTAGTTACACCATCAGCCCAGACAATGCAAGTTCCTCTGTTGTTCCAGCTACATCTGCATCAGGGGTTTTGCCCAGAATTACTTGGTGGGGTCAGTTTGTCTTTTGTGGTTGGCTTTGGGCTTTTTTTTTTTCCAGTTTGATTTGTTTGGTTTGGGTTTTTGGTTTTGGGGGTTTTTTTTAGTTAGCTTGCCTAACTAAAGTGGCAAAAATTAAGAAGTTCAAAACTGGCCTCGGTTGAAATAGATGGTTATGTTGGTTTGGGGTTTTTTAATTTACTTAACACATTTTGTGGACTTTAAAGTTTTGGTGGTGACAGATGGATTTCAGTTCTCCTTCTGAACTTGCTGTGAACCACACAGGAGAGTTTCTCCTGGTGCTTTGCTCTTGTCGACACCTTTAAGTGCTTGCCTGGATGGGTTCATTTGTCCTATTTCTGTCTGAATTTTAAACAGTTACAGGAAAAGACAATTCAATCAACTGAAAGTGTAAGTCAAGAGTTGCATGCTTGCATAAAATTCAAACTTGATGTGATTCTGTCTTGATTTTGGAAATGGGAAATGAGAGTTGCCAAACAAGAAAGGATTCCACCCCCTCCACCCCCCACCCCCAAGAGTCCAAGGATCATTTATGGGAGAAGAAGATGAAAAAACGGGGCTGTGGAAATACCTTAGAATTTTTTGGTATAATTGGCATTACTTCATTCAAAGTAATTTCCATACAAACATATGTAATTCATAACTGCTCAGAGAAGCTGTGGCTGCCCCATCCCTGGAGGGGTTCAAGGCCAGGCTGGCTGGGGCTTGGAGCACCCTGCTCTGGTGGGAGGTGTCCCTGCCCGTGGCGGGGGGGTTGGAACTAGATGATCTTGAAGGTCCCTTCCAACTCTAACCATCTATGATTCTGTGATAAGTAGTAAGGTGTAAGGAGTTGTCAAGAGGTGACTTCTGTCTGAGATCCAGAATGTTACTGGGATGAAGGAGCTAGTTGCTAAGCATTCCTGGAGAGCCTGCATGTCTATATCTATTGATTCACAAAATTTTTTAAAGTATTTTTAAATACTGAGTAAGGAATGTCATGTATTTTGTAGAAAAAGTTACATTTTTCTGTCCAAAGCTGTTTGTTTTCCATCCGGAAATTCTATCTTGATTTGCTGAAGCACCAGATAGAAGGAATCTTGTGTTTCTCAGCTGTAGGTCAGTCAGTGCACAAACAGAAGGAAAGGTCATCAAGCTTGCTTTGGCTGTGGGTGGGTGGGTGCTGTTGCCCACTGTGGTTGTAACTGAGCCCCAGCTGACACTGAGACACCAGTGTGTCCCACTGCCAACTTTCTCCAGAGCTTTGGGAGTTCAGACGCTGCGTTCTTCATCCTTCACAGCTCGATGCGTGCGATGAGGTACACGAACTCCAGCCTGCTCTGGATACCATGTACTAAAGGTTTCAACGCTGAATGCATTTAGATTTTTCTCTCTGGTGTTGTATAAATATAGTGCTTTAATATAAATGCTTAATCTCAGTCTGTCCCTGGAATCAGAGCCTGCTGTCTGTTTGGAAATCTCATTTCTGGTGTCACGGATTCAACAGAGGAATAAAAACACCAATTTGTGTCTGCTCAGAGCAGGAGGAGAGGGGGGAAAAAGACATCCTGTGAGACTATAATGCAATGCGATGTCAGTTTCCACTGCCTGGTGCTGCTTAGAGGTTTTGTGACCTGTGAGCTACCGTTTCCTTTCTCTCTGGTTTGAAGTACAGTTCACATTTTCATTGTATGCAGTTATTGCGGTCTTTTTTCTTAAACCTGACCTGGGGGAAGAGAGGGAAGAGTTACGTGTTCAAAGAAAGGAACATCAAAGTATTCCCAGCAGCCAGTCAAAACTGCAGCAGCTATTAATTCTAATAATTCTATGGTTGGTGGTGTGCAATGTTTACATGGGCCTGGCTCAGGATATTCATGGATAATTGCAGACTTCTCTGAGATATTTTGTTTTTCTTTTTTTATTTTTTTTGTATTTATTTTGGAGATATGTTTGTGTTTTCTAATAGATGTCGGTCAACAATACAGAGCCAGCAGTGTTGGATGCAGTGTTATCTTAAGATCTATACCAGGGATCATTTGGAATTACAGAATCACAGAATGCTATGGGGTTGGAAGGGACCTCTGGAGATCATCTACTCCAGCCCCCTGCCAAAGCAGGTCCACCCAGAGCAGGTTGCACAGGATCATGTCCCGGTGGGTTTGGAATGTCTCCAGAGATGGAGACTCCAACACCTCTCTGGGCAGCCTCTTCCAGGGCTCTGCCACCCTTAAAGTGAAGAAGTTCCTCCTCGTGTTTAGATGGAGCTTCTTATATGCAAGTTTATGCCCATTCCCTTTTGTCCTTTCACTGAGTGCCACTGAAAAAAAGACTGGCCCCATCCTCCTGACACCCACCCTTGAAGTATTTCTAGGTGTTGATCAGATCCCCCCCTCAGCCTTCTCTTCTCCAGACTAAAAAGACCAAGTCCCTCAGCCTTTCCTTATCAGAGAGATGCTCCAGGCCCCTACAACAGCAAAGCCACAGCAAAGTTACAGGAGCCTCAGAAATGTTGGACAAGAGCATTAAATGAAATCAAAAAGTAGAAGGTGATCCTCCACACTGGATGGAGTCGCCTAAAGAATTCTGAAAACTGGATCGTGGTATTCTGCATTCTATTCTGATGCAGAATAGCTATTAGATTTTAAACTAAGGTTATTGGGGTTTTTTTGCAACATTATGCTCCTTTTGCAACATTATGCTCCTTTTTTAAGTCGCGAAGTCACTTCTAGTTGTGACTGTGAGATCAGAATAACTAGCGTGGATCATTTTCGTTGTGTCAAACTCACAATTTGTCTAAATTTGCCAGTTTGAACAAAATACAAATATTATCTGGTGATAACGTGAGCCAGCTTATGGCAGGAAGGAACATTGAAATGGCAGCGTGTGCTGAGCCTCCGTGTGTGTATACGTGAGCCGCAGACCTGTACATCCCCTCTAGTATTTTTTTTGGATGATGAGTTTTCACGTCTCCCTGTCAAAACATGTCATGCGTTACGGTAAGCAAATGTTTTCCTGGGTTAATCACTGATCTGCCCGTGTTATTGGTAAATATGTTGCCATGGGCACTGTAATAGCAGAGCTGAGAGATGAGCTTTCGCCTGGTTGGAGCTGAAAAATGCCTATTTTTACTTTCCCTACCTCCTTGCTCAGTCGCAAATGAGGGTAAGATGATGAAGCGGCACGTTCCGCCGCCTCTTTGAAATGTAATTATAGAAACATTTTTCCTAGCTGCTTTTCAGTGAGCAGATAATATTTACTATCTCTTCGTTACTTGTAGTGTTTGGGGACAAAAGCTCTGGGGTTGTTTTTATCGGGCTTCACGTTTCTCCACCAGATTGTTTTCCAAAGTGCAAGTCTCCTGCGTGTGATCAGCAAGGAGAAATCACCTACCTCTCTTCACTCCCAACACGAGCGCCCGGTTTGGGTATTGCCAAGTCCTGTTATTTAACATTTAATTCCTTCCCTAAAGCACACTGTGCTTCCAGAATGCTGCATAACAAGTAACTTTAAATCACAGATCGACTCCTGTCCTTTATTTGCTATTTTTGTTTGTTTGTTTTGAGAGAGAGAGAAAGATTAAACTATTTAAATGGACCGTGATTATGGTTTATTTTGTTAGCTTGTGCAGTGGCGAGTCTTTGACCTACATTTGGTGCTCTTGCCCTATATCTGGATAATGAATGGCAGAAAGGGGGGTGTGGGTAGACCTCTTTTTGACATAATTTTTTGTCTTGTTTTCTATATGTAAGGGGAAAACCTAGATATGGATCTTCAGTTGAATCCTAATAAAATCCGAAAGAAGAAAACACTGAAGAAAAGATAAAGACAGAATGTAACGATACATAAAGTTATTTGGAAAGGACAAAAAGGGCAAATCTGCAGTCTGCTTTGAATTCATAGAATCATGAAATGGTTAGAGTTGGAAGGGACCTTAAAGATCATCCAGTTCCAACCCCCCTGCCAGAGGCAGGGACACCTCCCACCAGACCAGGTCCCTCAAAGCCCCATCCAGACATCCCAAACTCAGTTTGTTTGAGTTTTTAATGTAATAGATGTTCAGGGACAAGATCATGCAACTAAGAGTTGCATCCTGCAGCCTGTGTCTGTCCTGCAGGGTGTTTTTTATCCAATTTGAGCTGAGTTACCCAGTCATCCTCAAGAGTTGACTTTCTCTGGGTACTCCAGAAAGTCAAGATAAGTCTCTGTGCCTGAGTCTTCAGCCTGTGACTGTTCTGAAGACACTGATGATCAAGAAATGCATGCGAAAGTGTAGGCACTGTACTCCTTCGTGGTGACCTGCCTTTCCCTCTCGATGGAGGTGTGTGGATGTCTTGAGAGATATGCTCATAGTCTCTTAATGCTGATGGTCTTCACAGTTCAGTAGGAGAACATAAGCCCTGTAGGACTCAGTGTGCCCCACCAATATTACTGTCAAAACTGCACCTTTTCCCCCTTGTTTATCCCAAGGTAAACAGATTTTTGAGGAAAACGTACCTTAAACTGATATAAATGAGTTCCTCCTGCTAATTTTGAAGTGGTTTGTTACCCAGTAGGTCTGGGCACTTGTGAGCATGATGTGGAAGAAGAACATTATTCAAGGTATTTGGTATTGCAACCAATATTGGATGCTTGAATTCCATTCTTTCTTTGAAAATTGGATATCGATGCTTATATATCATTAAAAGATAAAAATTTAGAGAGGCAACTTTTCTAGAAGAGGAAATAGCAATGTCCCTTTGTCCTTCAGCAATCTATTTTCAAATGTCTGTCCAGCCAAGCTCTGAGGTTTTAATGTTTCTAGAAACACCTACTGTGTATAACTTACTCTAAATTGGGACATGTATTAATACTATGAAAAAAATTGTTCACCCCTCTGGGAAACTGAACTTAAAGGTCAATTTTTCAACAAATTCATAAGCTGCAAAAATGAGCCCAGCTTTCCTTTGAATTTTTAATAACATTCCTTTTTCTCTATGAAGCCCAGAGGGCAATATTCCGTAGTGTGAAGGCACCATCTGAATGGTCCAGGGAGTATTTCACCCACATTGGAGTGCCTTTGCTCATCTGCTCATGTTTAGATTTGCTTAAATTTGTATGTCGTGGATTTGATAGGTGTGTTCAGCAGCTCTGCTTATTGTTAATCCTGGGTTGTTTGAATGATATTTGAAGGCTTTCAGGGAGGCTTTTATTCTTCAAGAGGAAAGTGCCTTGAAGGGCTTCAGTTAAAGACTGAACACATTAAGGAAGGCAGTGGGAAGTGTGTATTTGGATGGCAACATGGGATTCTCAGGTTTCAGAAAACTTTTGTCCCTTTGTTCACAGGAAAATGTACAGCTCAATCCTTTTTCTTCCAGTTCTAAGTCTAATGTTTGCAAAACTCCTTGAGCAGTAAATTGTATAGCCAGACATATATCACAAGGACTTTTTCCTGTGCTGCAGCAAGGAGAGGTTAACAGGGGATCAGATGTTTATTCAGCTTTTCGTAGAATCATAGACTCATAGAATGGTTAGAGTTGGAAGGGACTTGAATATCATCCAGTTCCAACCCCCCTGCCATGGGCAGGGACACCTCCCACCAGACCAGGCTGCTCCAAGCCCCATCCAGCCTGGCCTTGAACCCCTCCAGGGAGGGGACAGCCACAGCTTCTCTGGGCAACCTGTTCCAGTGCCTCACCACCCTCACAGCAAAGAATTTCTTTCTAGCATCTCATCTAAATCTCCCCTCGTCCAGTTTAAAACCATTACCCTCTATCGCTCCATTTCCTGACAAAGAGTCCCTTTCCACCTCTCCTGTAGCCCCTTCAGATCCTGGAAGGCTGCTCTAAGATCTCCCTGCAGCCTTCTCTTCTCCAGGCTGAACAGCCCCAGCTCTCTCAGCCTGTCTTCATAGCAGAGGTGCTCCAGCCCTCTGAACATCTTGGTGGCCCTTCACTGGACCTGTTCCAACAATTCCATATCCTTTCTCTGTTGAGGACTCCAGAGCTGGACACAGGACTCCAGAGCTGGACACAGGACTCCAGGTGGGGTCTCATGAGCGCAGAGTAGAGGGGTAGGGTTCTTTTCCCCTTTGTTTCTAGTCCAGCCTTTGTCAAGGCATCGAGGTGCTCATACAAGAATTTTTAGGAGATCCTGAAATCCTGCTGTGCTCAATCAACGCTGTAGGATGGGTGACTGCAATCACCAGTGACTTCTCTGACCTCGCTTAATCTCGTGATCATGACTTTTCTGAGGCATGGGGGGAAGGTGTTTCAGGCTGATGTTTCAGAAGCTAGGTCCTAGCTTCTGGAGGGCTTCAAGTACCATAACCAGGATTTCCAGATGGGTTGAACTTTAAATCTGGAGCTGAGATGATTCAGCTGATTCTTGTTGACCAGCTTTTTTGAGAAGCCAGGTGCCCAACTTTAACACTCGTTTCTTCCTGCTGCAGCCAGCAGACCTCATACTGCTGCACCACAGAGACGGTCCATTCCTCACCCGCTCCCCTTTTTTGGATTTTTTTGAGAAAGAACTGGGAAGAGAGAAATCACTAATCTGTGTCAATTTTCTTGGTTGAACTTGAAATTTCAAGGCAAAGGCGGGGTTGGGATTTTCACAATCATATGCTTTTTTTCTGTTTGTCTCTTGTTTCTTGAGGCCTGGATGGAGGTAACTCTTCACAACAGTTAAAAAATAATAATAAAATACAGGTTTGTGTTTTTATTCAGAGTTTAAATAACAGAGTTGTGGATAAAGCCAGCAGGCAGGTTAAATTACTTTATTTCAAATAATAATTCCAAGTACTGTTTCCAGTTCTGCTTCACCCATTGAAATTACTTTTGCCCATAATGGAATTGGGTTTATAATAGAAACAGTTGAAAACATTTTGCTTTATTTTAAATATACCTCACAGTATGGTTCCTCCTGTTCCTCTCTGGAATGACAGATTTCCTATTTACCAGTTGGAACTTGATGATCTTTAAGGTCCCTTCCAACTCTAACCATTCTATGATTCTATATGGGGGTTTTGTTTGAGGTGTTTTTTTTTTTTTGAGGGATGACTAAATAATGTGTTGAGGGTTCTCATGGCAGGGGGTTTAAATATTCTCTCATTTCAGACAAATACAACCTCACATACAGATGTGCACATTCACCCTTTTCTTTTTTGGGAAGGGACTCTCTGTCAGGAAGTCTAGTGACAGGACGAGGGGTAATGGTTTTAAATTGGAAGAGGGGAGATTTAGATTAGATATTAGGAAGAAGTTCTTTACTGTGAGGGTGGTGAGGCACTGGAACAGGTTGCCCTGAGAAGTTGTTGATGCCCCGTCCCTGGAAGTGTTTAAGGCCAGGCTGGATGGGGCTTGGAGCAACCTGCTCTAGGGTGAGGTGTCCCTGCCCATGGCAGGGGGGTTGGAACTTGATGATCTTGAAGGTCCCTTCCAACTCTAACCATTCTATGATTCTATGATTCTCCCTCCTTATAAAGTAATTGTAAAAGTACTTCATGATTACAACTTTAAAGGCGGTTGCTTTCATGATGCTTTTAGTCACATCTGGATAAAACCTTGATTTTTCAGCCAGAGTCTTTAATTAAAATTTAGTAAGATTTGAAAGAACTAAATGCCTGCCAGAAGTTATGTCCTAAACCACGTAATCTCAAGTATCATGAGCTGATGGAGTATTCATACAAATTTACTATTAAAGATTGATCACCTTACTTTGGAAAATAATTATGAAAAATGAATTGCTAAAGTGATAAGAGGAACTCTGTCAGAAGGTAATTAGTGAAAATGTAGATTTGGGCCATGATTTTTAAGACTAAAGCAAAATTCAGTGTTGCTTAGGTTTATACACTTGACTAAAGGTAGGCTTTTAAATGTAAACTTGGGCATTTGAATTAAAATGGTTTGATGTGTGACCTAAAGGTAGGTAATTAGCTGCTCTGCATCTGGATTCTATTACCTACAGAAAGTAGTAGTATTTGTCCAGATTTCCAGGCTAACAGATGAATTTTTGGATGGCTCTTCCATCTTGCTGAGGTGCAGGAAAAGTTGGGATATGTGATAAGATCATTTCCTGTAATTTAGCGAGGATTTAGAGGCAGTACTATCAGAACCTCAACGCTTCTGGGAGGTTGCTGATGTGCAGCAGCCATCCATCACTCCTTTTCCAGTCCAAGGTGATAATAAGGCATGGATTTCCATGTGGAAACAGAACAGTGCTTACAAGTCCTTGAAAAGTTGCTCGTTTTGATAGGTACTCATACCAACTAAGCCAAGAGGCCATCAAAATCAAGATTTAAATACACCTTAATAAGCAACAGAGTATGACAGCAATGAAAAATGCACCACTGTGCTCAAAACCACCCATTCTGCTGGCTGGGTATTTCATATGCACACTTTTCCTGTAGGTCTCCTTTAGTGGTTCTAGAACTTCAGGATTGCAGAGTTTTACTGTGATGTAGCGCGGTTACTTGATCTTAGCTAAATGTGTCCCCATTAAGTTGAATTTATGCTAATTCTGTCCCAGTTAAACAGCAGACAATGTTACTGGCAGCACTACTAAATTGCTTTCCTAGGAGACATCCCATTAAATAAGTGATGCACCCCAAGTGGGATATAATGAATTGCATTTGTACTTAAGCTTAATACGTTTTACATCTGGAATCAGGGTAGAATTATGTGCACTGTGGATGAAAAAAAGACTTTTGGGGTCATGTTGTCCAGTCCTCAGTGAGCATGGAACGTATCGTGTGATTTGTCCAGCTAATTTTTAAATTGCCAAGGCTATGTTTTTTTCAGTTTGTGTTGGAAGGTGATTCCACAGCCTGAAACAGGGGGGTTGGACTAGGTGACCTTTAAAGGTCCCTTCCAACCCAAACTATTCTATGATTCTGATATTTAACTGAAAGGCTGCTTTCTCCTGTTTTTCTTTATATCCTGTCAGTGAACTCTCCTCGCAGACTGCTTGTGGGCCAGGAGTATTTGGGCACCCATCCGTTCAAATAAACTCCTTTAATTATCCTGGATAGTCTCACTAAAACTGGAATGGCTGGGTGAATTCAGCGGCAAAAATTTGCCTTTTTGTTCATCACAGACTTGAGTGGCTTGTTTCAGGTTATGGGTTGCCTCCATTTTCTTTATGCCAGCTGGATCCAGGAGGAGCATTGTCCTCTCCTCTCATTTCAGGCATCGACAGCACTCCTTGGGAGGAGAAGAAAGAAGCAGAAGGTCTTTTGCCAAGGTGAAGGCTGCCCTCTAACATGATGGTTTAAGTCTGTGTTCAGGGACATTTGAAGTAGATCAGCATCACAAGTAACCTGGATGTGAAAAGTACTCGATTTCCCAGCAGGCTGGTCTTGGTTATGATTCAGGTGGTAATAGGAGGAATTGTGATGATGATGCTTTTAGGGACAAAAATTTAGTTCCTCCAAAGTTCCGTTGATCTGATTTTGTAAACAAACAGCTTAGTTTGAGGAAGAGGAGACTGAAGGGAGACCTCATCACTCTCTACAACTACTTGAAAGAATATTGCAGAGAAGTTGGTGCTGGTCTCTTCTCAAAGGTAGTTAGCAATAGGGAATGGCTTCAAGCTGTGACAGGGTAGGTTTAGACTGGACATTAGGAAAGAATTTTTCCCAGAAGGAGTGGTCAGACACTGGAATAGGCTGCCCAGGGAGGGGGTTGAGTCTCTATCCATGGTGGTGCGATGTGGTGTTGGGGAATACGGTGTAGTGGAGAGCTTTGTAGAGTGGGGTTGACAGTTGGACTGAATGATCCCAAGGGTCTTTTCCAACCTGAATGATTCTGTGATTCTAAAAATTGCAACTAGCTCAATTTTGGATTTTTGAACTTCACTTTACAATCCTCCCCCAAAACCCCAGCGACGAGCTAACCTGAGAAAACATCCCTTGCTGCTTTTGTGGGGAAGACTGGGGAGAAGAATGTTACAGGGCAGGCTTGAAGTAGACATAAGGAGCATGTGCAAGCCTGCATTACTCCATCACAGCACCTTGCATCCCTGCAGATTGATCCCAGTGTTGGCAAGGAAGGGTTTGCGTGGGAAGAAGGGCTGCCTAAGGCAGCATCTGTATCCTGAATATGTTCCCACAGTAAAACCATGCTTTCAGTTTGAATGCACTCCAACCTATGGCAAAGTATCTAAATTAGGCCCTGTATATTATATGTGCGTCTTTATAGGTAATTGTTTGCTGATGATCATTCTATAATTCGCACTGTAGGCACATATCTATATCTGAAAGTATTTCCTACATTCAGAATAAAAATTAATGAGTTTGAGTAGCTAACACCACAGCCTGGAAGCATCAGTTGTCTTTCTCTAAAAAAAACCACAACAAAACTTAGCCCAATAATCGCTTTCAAGATTGTTTCAGGCTAGTTTATACTATTGCACATATGGTAAGGAAAATGATGTAAATAAGGCCTGTTGCAGTTACGTAGCCACAAAATGATGCTCCTTTTCTCACAGAGGATGAACTCTGTTCTTCTTGCAGACGGTTATGACTAGGGAGGAAGGAATTCTTCAGAAATTGCCCCATGTACCACCTAGGAGGTGTAGTCAGCTGTAAGATACAGTAACCATTGTCAGCTTCCCCTGCAGTGGGGAAGGCTGTGGACATTGTCTGCCTGGACTTTGGTAAGGCCTTTGACACCATCTCCCACAGCATTCTCCTGGAGAAGCTGGCGAATCGAGTGTAATCTTCATTGGGTAAAAACTGGCTGGATGGTCATGTCCAGAGAGTTGTGATTAGTAGGGTGAAATCCAGTTGGTGGCCGTTGACGAGTGGTGTTCCTCAGGGCTCAGTTCTGGGGCCAGTCTTGTTTAATATCTTTATTGATGAAGTGGAACAGGGGATTGAGTGCACCCTCAATAAGGTTGTAGATGACACCAAACTGGCTGGGAGGGTTGATCTGCTGGAAGGTAGGAAAGCTCTACAGAGGGACCTGGATAGGTCGAACCAATTGGCCAAGGCCAAGAGGATGGCGTTTAATAGGGCCAAGTGCTGGGTCCTGGATTTCAGTCAAAACAACCCCTGGCAACACTCCAGGCTGGGGGAAGAGCGTCTGGAAAGCTGCCTAGAAGGAAAGGACCTCGGGGGATTGATGGACAGCCGGCTGAACATGAGCCAGCAGTGTGCCCAGGTGGCCAAGAAGGCCAACAGCATCCTGGCTTGGATCAGGACCAGC
>VXBW01006818.1:0-23661 GCA_013400375.1 Thinocorus orbignyianus
CCCTCTCCCCGGTGGCTCTGTCACCCCACTGGGGTTTGTGTCCCCCCCACACGTACTTGTCCATCTTGCCCGGTCCTCCGCGCCGCCCGCCTCTGCCGCCTCCTCCCATCTGCTCCATCAGGGGTCCTGGGGGGCCCCCAGGGCCACCTCCTCCTCCTCCTCGCCGGCCACCTCCTCCGTAGCCACCGCGGTCCATGCCGCGGCCTCCTCTGAATCCCCCTCTGTCTCCACCTCGGCCACCTCTGAACATGCCGCTTGGTCACCCGCGGTCCATGAGGCCACCTCCTCGCCCTCCTCTCATCCCCCCAGGGCCACTTCTACCGCGGTCTCCTCCTGGGCGAGAGGAGAAGACCCTCAGGGGCCATCCGTAGGCAGATGCTCCATCAGCCCACCCACCCCAAACCTGGCACATCCAGCCCCAGGAGAAGATCCCAGAGCTGTCGGGAAGCCCAAGAGCAACCAAGGCTTCTCCTCCAGAGCCAGGAGAGACGGGGCTCATTAAGAAGAAGCTGCTTAATGAGGTGAAAGCGGTGCTTTGGGGAACTGAAGGGCTGGAGAATCCCAAGGAGGAGCCTGGGGTGCTCCACAAGAGCCATCCCAGGTTCCCACTTCACAGGCAAAGGAGGGACGAAGCCCTGGCATCTCCCGGGGCTGGGAAGAGTCCCTCCCCCAGAGGAGCTCACCGGGAACCGGGTGTCTCCACCCCCAGGGTGAACCCCCCCCTTCCCCCCCACCTACCTGGAGGGGGAAATGGTGGTGGGAGAAACCCTTCTGGTTTGGGAGCCTTGCACTGGTTACACTCCGTTCTCCAGGCAAAGTTCTGGTTTCCACATCCCCTGGGTGTAAAAAACCACAGTTGGCAGAGATAAGGAAAAGGCATTCCCGGCTGGAAAACACTGGGAAGAGCTGCTTGGACAGGTGTGGGCAGGCCCACCAGCCCAGTTTACCCAGTGGCCACTCCACTCTGCCAGCCCCAGCCCCCCCTCTCCACTCTTGATGAGACAAAGGAACTTCCTCGGAAGATCCAGCAAGATATTTTGGGAAAAGCCTGTATGTCCTGGCCAAAAGACCCTCTGAGGTGACAGAGGGCTGTTGTCACCAGGCGAGGTGACACGGGATACTCACGGGTTGGGACACTGCCAGTCCCCAGCTCGGTGCTGGACGCTCCCGCCGGAGGGGTTTCCCCTGGACCCCCGTGGTCCTCTGGAGGAGAAGCCACCCCTCTCTCCACCTCTGCCCCCAATCCGCCCCATGGGGCCACTGGGGCCACCTGGCCCCCCAGGGCCACTGGGTCCCCCTGGACCTGCAAGGAAAGGCTCCGTGAATCCCAGCAAGGGGACAGGGTGTAGGTTGGGGGGGCGCTGAGCCCTTTTTGGGGGGGGGTGTTACCTCCACGGAGAGGGGGGGGCATTCCCCGCTGCTCCCGGGGGGGCATCCCGCCCCGCAGGCTGTTCATGGGGCCCTTCTTCCGTGCCAGGCTCACTTTGAGCTTGCTCCCCTGGAAATCCTTCCCTAGGAGGGACACAAGGGACAGTGTCACTTTGTGCCCAAGGTGGCCCATCGCCCACCATGCCCCCCCCCCAGACTGCCTCAATAATCACGGAGAAAGAGGGCAAACATGCAGAATTCCAAGGAAGAGGTGATGGCACAAGAGGGAACTGCCCCAAATTCATAAAACCAGGAATGGGTTTGGGTTGGAAGGGACCTTAAAGCCCACCCAGTGCTACCTCCTGCCCTGGGCGGGGACACCTCCCACCACACCAGGTTGCTCCAAGCCCCATCCAACCCGGCCTTGAACCCCTCCAGGGATGGGTTTAGGATGGATATCAGGAAAAAATTCTTCACCAAAAACATTGCCAAGCCTTGGAAGAAGTTGCCCAGGGCAGGGGTGGAGCTGCCATCCCTGGAGGTTATTTGGAAGCCAGACAGACACAGTGCTGAGGGACACGGGTTAGTGGTGGCTTTGGGCAGTCCTGGGTTAATGGTTAGACTCAATGATCTCAAAGTTTTCCAACCAAAGTGACTCTGATTCTACAGCAGGTGACAGGAGCCTGGGCAACTAAGGACAACCACAATCCAAGCCCCACGCTTGGAGATGGGGGATGGAGCACCTCTCCTATNTTCTATGATTCTCTGTTCCAGTTAAAACCAGGAACTTCTTTGGCAAAAGCCTGGCTGCCTGGAACCACCCTTACGTGACAACAACCCTCCTGGCACCGAGGAGGGAAAAGCTGGCTCCGGTTCGAAGGAGAATTTAGTTCTGAAATGGAGAAGAAAGCAATTGTGTCCCAGCTCACACCCCACCTACTCACCATCAAACCATTCGACGGCCGTTTTGGCGGTGGACGGGTCCTCGTACGCCACAGTGGCGTCTCCTTTGGGTTTGCTGGTTTCTTTGTCAATATAGAGGTTTATCATGGGCTGCCCCGTCCTCTTGTTCATCTAGCAGGACAACAAAACGTCACCTCGAGTCACATCTCCCCCTAAACTGAGTCAGGATTTACTCTCCTTTGCTCTGCTTTGGACTTGGGCAAGGAGAAAGGGCCCCTCTGGCTTACCATGGGTGGCATCTACCGGCCAGAGAACCCCAGGAGGGAAGGATGTGGCCCAGAAGAGCACTGTGCTCCCTCCCATGTCCACCTGGCAGCACGAGAACCGACCTATGGCCTCCCCACATCCTCCTCCATCTCCCTGCCACCACCATGCCTCAGGATGTCACAGGTCCCACCAGCAGCATCCTCCACTCCTGCAAGCCCTGGTGCTTCCACAAGCCTGATCACGCTTGTTGAGGGACAAACCCTGCATGGGTTGTTTGGGAAAGCTTGACCTACAGGGTGATGGTCACCCCACCAGCCAGAGACCTGCCAGCTCCTGGAGATGAAGGGTTACGTGAAGAGCAGGCGGGGAAGCGGCGGGCATCTCCTTCCCTTGTGCCCCACCAACTGGAGGCCAACCTTACTCCTCACCGTGGTCCTTCTCACCTTGATGACACCGCACTGTTTGAAGAAATCTGCCAGCTCCTCCAGGGTGACATTATCATTGAGTCCCTGCACATAAACTGAACTGTTGTCTGAGTCCTCATCTGGGTCCATAGGTGGGCCTAGGAGACAATTAACGGTGTCATTTGAGGGAGAACGGCAGCGAGACAAGGCAAGGGAGTACTTTCCATCTCCTCATCCAGCTGTGGCTTTGCTCTCACTGAGGGTATTTATGAAGCGACCCGAAAACCTGACAGCGGGGAGGCTCCACCACCACCTCCTCCGTGTGGGCAAGACCTTGCTGTGTCCTCCCACCGCACCCATCCAGGAGAACCCCATGGTGACACCCCCTGGGGATCTAAGTGGAGAAGATCCTAGATGTGAGGAAAACCCTCCCGACCTCCATCCATCCACTATTTTTGTGCTAACGCCCCCCTTTCTGCAGCTCTGTGCCGCTCCTGGAAGCTGACGCATAACTTCCAGACACGCCTGTGCAGCAGGAAGGAAAGAGCTGCACGGCCACGGGTGGCACCAGAGGAGGCTCCTGGACCAGAACATACAAGCTCTGGTGCCTGAAAAGGGGACCCCTGACCCTGCTTCCACCCTGAAAAGGGTAAGTATCTCCCAAACACATGTTTTTTAACTCCAGTCCAACTGTTAGGATGAATCGGGATCGGAAAAAAAGGCCAGGAAGAGACGGCAAAGGGGGGAGCATCCTCTGGAGGGACACGCAGGGAGGGGGGCTCCCTCTCAATTCCACGAGGTCAGGAGAGAGGAGTTGTTGGGAATTACCTAAATCAAGGTCCGGTCCTTCTTCCATGTGTCCTGCCAGGTGGGAGAGAATCGTAAGAAGGAGTGTTAGTGCGGGCCTTCGCGGGCTGCAGAACCGACACACACAACACTATCTACTTATAACCACCGCTCCATGGTGCTGGGTAAACTCAAAATCGACCCGCATTGCAAAAACATCAGCAATGCACCTTCTGCTTGGCGATCGGTTTGCTAGTTTTTAGCAGCTTTTCAAACGATTAACCGCTAGTACACCTTTTCTTTCCTTTTTTTTTTTTTTTAAAATGCTTTACCAGGCCAATGGGTTTTAGGTTCGTTAACAACAACAAAAAAAAACCAAAACCAAAAAATCAAACAAAAAAGTTACTTAAAATAAGTAAATAAATAATCAAAAATTATTCTTATTATTAAATCCAAACCATTTCTTTTTCCCCAAATTACAGAAGTGGTCGCTCAATTCTTCCACGTTACCCTGTGTCCTGTAACCGCGTACCCCTAGGCATCGCCGGCAGTACCCATTACAGTCTGGTTGCACATGGCATTTTAAACCACTTAAAACTAATAAAAAAAATAAATATTACACTTTGTGCTAAAAACTGACTTGCAATTTTTTTTTTTTTAATTTTTTTTTTTAACACTATCCATTGTAATGCTCAAAAACTTACCACCAGGCTTATTGAAGCCACCTCGCTCTCCAGCGCTGCTGGGGGGATAAACGAAGAAATGAAGGCCTTTCCCTTTACAAAGCCAGTACCGCTCTGAGCCTCACTGGGCTCACTGGGAAGAAGGGCACTGGCTAAACATCTCCAAACAATGCATCTGTCTCTCTCTGTCTCTCATCTTGGCACTATTGCCTTTCTTCAGGGCAGCCGGCTCAAATTTCCTTTACATATAACGCAAACCTCGCTTGTCTGGTTTGAGACACCACTTTGCTGTTGGTACCCTCTGGCGTTACTCGTGACGGGTATTATCAGTGCAATACTTGGCCAAAAAATAAATCTATGTTTGTGGTTTTGTTTTTTTTGGAAGGTTAGAAATCAGGCTTTTGGGAGGTGGTTCGTTGGTCAACTCCCTCCCCTCTGCGTGTCCATAAAGGTGCACCCTCGGCCTCGGCCAGGAGAGCGGGACGAGCCCGTGGGTCCCTGACATCAACCGTTGGGAACGGGGAGGAGACAACCACACGCGATACCTACAACACAGTTCAGATTGACATTGCTACTAAAAAAATAATCATATATAGAAAAAGAATAATTATCATAAAACCTCGGTATTAAAAAGCCACACATTCGGGGTTGCTACGGAATTGAACAGGTCTCTGCGGAGGGAGAATTTACAGAATACACAGCGGGGGCTCCAAGGCCTGGGGCGCAGCTTTGTGGACACGGAGAAGGGGCAGATGGTGGCACGTGCTGGGGGCAAGCGCCGGCCGCTTCAGCCAGAGCCTTCAGCTCAGAAAGTGCTGCTTAATTGGGGGAAAATGCCACCCCCCAAAAAAATATTTAAAAAAAGGGAGGATTTTGAGGTTTCTGGCTCTTTTTGGCAAGACAAGAAGCAGAGGAGGGAGAGCACCGCTTATTTTCTAGCGAGTATTGCACTTCTAATACTGGGAGAAAAAAAGAAGTCGTCAATACACATTTTCAAGCTGTTGCATGCAGCTTCGCCTCCTTTTTCTTATAGTACACACCATTTAACGTCTCTTTTTTAAACATATATGTTTACACTTTGTTTTTCTTTTTTTTTTTCTATTCTTTAACGTTACACAATTCTAAAGTATTATAACCTCCTCTGGTTTTATTACCAAACAACAAGTATGCAGTTACCAAAAGTTACAGAAAGATTCCATTTATACAACGAATACATTTGGTATATATATAAAAAAATTTTCTATATATATATATATATTTTTTTCCTCTCCATATGGACACCGTGTCTAGTCCCACTTTTCATTATGCTGCCGGCTGAGTACTGAGTACGGGTACTTTTTAAGTATTGCAGTGTATACAAGGCTCTCACTTTGTAACCTGTAGCATATAAATGCGACAAAGCATGTTAAAAAGTTTCCATGTTTAACAGCCAATGAAAATATAAAATAATTGAGTCAATGAAAAAGGGCACGTTAATAACATCCAGCTCCTTACCTGCCGGAGACACTGAAATCCATCACCACAGCATGATTAACAAGGGCCAGGTTCCCCTACCAAGTTCCCCGGGGCTTTGGTGGGGAGGCCACCTTTTCTACGGGGGGCAGAAAGTGCCCCTCCACAGAGCAGGGGACCTTCTCGTAAGGCTTTATGGGGTGGAAATGGCCACGGGCCGCAATTTAAGCTCGGATCAGGGTGATTAAAAAAATAATAAAAATCACAGAGAGGCCACAAATTGTTTGTTTTGCACGAGAAGCTCCCAAGGGGGCTAGAAATTTGAAGATGTGATGATAGACATTTCAAGTGCCTACATCTACTTTAAACCATTAGAGAGAAATACATCATGGGTGAAATCTTTATGCAGAGGCGCAGAACTCTTGTCCCACTCCAGCCAATTCAAACCAGTTGTGTTCCGACACAAGCTGGTTGGTTTGTTTTTTTTCCTTCTACTTCCATATGTTGGGATTTCTCCGATAAAGATTTCAGGCCACTTCAATTCCTTTCGACAGAGCTATGCAGAATAACGGGACCATCCATTGCCAAACTCTGGTTTGTCACCAGGGTTGGGAAACGCCTTGAGGTGTTGCCTTTCGAGGAGAAAGCTGCACTTTGGTGGCGCCCCACGGAGTAGAGGGGCTGGGCCCCAGGCACCCCACACCACATCTCCACCTCAGGACACTCTGCATAGCTCTGAACGACGGTGGGAAGGGATGGAACACACACAAAGCTACGGGGTTTCTTTTTTATCCTTCTCTTAGGAGCCTTTGGGATGAGTCCTCCTTCCTCACCGCTAATAAATGTGACAGACAGGGAGAACACGCTGCTGACCTGAAGGCATGAGGTTTACCAAACCAGATTTTGCCATCCATTAAAATGGCCAAACTGGTTTAGAGCACCTGAAAGCTCCGAGGGGGAGCAGTCCTGGGAGCCAACAGATCCCTTTTGACTTTCTCAGGGCCTTTCTTCAGGCTCCAACCAAGCTCTAAGTGTTCTGGCCACTCAGAAGTATGGCTTTGCTGGCAACAACCTGCCCCAGGAGTACAATTACAGGCGTAAATTCACATGCTACCGCTGAGGTGAGGAGGCTGAGGGTGTAACATGGGGCTGACACCAGGTTTCTGCCTTGTACATACCTGAACTCTCAAAGATTCCCACTACCAAGGCAGAGGGAGTGACTCCTGGACCCAGCGGAAGGTTTGTGTGTGTTCGATCCAGAGTTACTGTTAAACCCTGCAGAGGACTGTCACCTCTGCGCAAACACGAAGGGAGCTGAAAGTTCCAGGTTTAGCAAGACCCCTAATTCCCCCCCTCCCCGGGGGCCCAACCACCTGCAGGACAGAAAAAAACCCACCAGATCCTGCTCCTATTTCCCCTAGGATAATATAGTTCCATGGATTAGAAGCAATGCTGCTAAGGAGATGTTCTCCATGGAAGTACAGCTGGGAATGTCAACCTTTCAGTCCCTTCTTTGCATTTCAAACCCTACGGGTAAAACAAAATTAGATAAAAGGAGAAAAGATTTGCTCTTACCCCATTCCACCGCGTCCTCCTCCCCGCCCACCTCTGCTCATGCCTCCACGATCATATCCCCCTCTTCCCCTGCCCCGGTTTTCGGGGCCGCTCATGTTCCGGTTCTCTCCTGGGCCTGAAAACCCTCCGGATTCCTGTCCATACACGTTCATGCTGCTCGGATGGTCCTGACGGAACGAGCCTAAGGAAGTTTGTAAAAAAACTTCAGGGAGCTGCAGAGAAGAGCAGGTTGAAGCTGCCTGTTCTCTTTTTAAGCCCTTTTACCTGCCTTCAGTGCTGGAACATAATCAGGAAAGTGATGGGACAAGAGGAAAGAGCTTCAAGTTGCACCATGGGAGGGTTAGGATGGATATCAGGAAAAAATTCTTCACCAAAAGGGTTCTCAAGCCTTGGAAGAGGCTGCCCAGGGAAGTGGTGGAGTCGCCATCCCCAGAGGTATTTAAAAGGCAGGCAGACGTGGTGCTGAGGGACACAGATTAGCGGAGGATTTGGGCAGTGTTGGGGTGATGATTGGACTCAATGATCCAGAAAGTTCCCTTCCAGCCTGGACTGGATGGTTCTATGATTCTATGACACTCATTTGCTACAGCGCTCAGAGCAACAGCCTGAATTTAAGGAGCGATGCTTGAGGAGATTCTGCTTTCCGTTTGCAGAATCAAACCTGCCACAAGGCCCTGCTGCTTTGACCTCTGCAGAACTGGCCAAGCAGAAGCTTTTCCACCAAGTCCTGCCCACTCCGGCCACAGCTTTTGGTGCATTTGTGGTTTTTGGACCACCCCTTCACATTCGCTGCGCTGAGGGGAGTACCACCATTCGCCCCTGCACCAGCCAAGCCATTTCCAGTGAGAAAGGGCACAACCCAGCTACGGTACATGCTCTCCCATCAACACAGCCGCAAAGTTTAGACCCAAAATAATGCCACGCACCCTTCAGAGACTGCCCACCCCACAAGGGATCAACCCTTTCCTCCCCAGACAGGCATCTCTGCTAAACACACTCACTCTGCTGGCCGTAGCTGCTGCTCTGCTGGCTGTACTGGCTCGGGGCCTGGCTGTAGGATGCTGCTGGGGGAGGATAACTGGTCGGGGGGGGCTGCTGCCCATAGCTGCTTTGCTGGCCATAGCTGGTCTGCTGCCCGTAGGTGCTCTGTTGCCCGTAGGTGCTCTGCTGGGAGTAAGTGCTCTGATCGTAACTGCTCGGCTGCGTGGAGGAGTAGCTGGAAGAGAAAAGCATGGGAAAGATGAGCCAGTTCCCTGGGGACGTTGCAGAAGTGGCTGACACACAAAGGCAGTGCAATTAGGAACCGTTATGCACGGTTGTAAACAGTTTAAAAAGGTGAGTCATCCTACTGAGGCCCGTCTAGGAGACAAAACTGGTTGACTGCTCAAAGCAGAATCCACACAACTGTTCACAGTTTATTCACATCGTTAGAGAGAGGCAGAAAAGCCAGGGCAAGAATCAGCACAACACAGGTAACGGTCTCCGTCTCTGCCTCAGCACCGAAATATTTTCAGCTGATGGGTAAGACAACGATGGATAAAAGAAAAAGATGGTAAGTCCCCCCTCACACTTCTCAGGCTTTGAGAATTTCAGATCATACACTTTAGAAGCATCTGTTTATCAGCGTGTTAAAGGCAGCTGAGAGAAGAGATGAGTTTGTCATCAAAGCCATGCATAAGGAGGCAGAGAAAGATCACAGGAACACACTCCGTAACTAGCAAATGTCTTAAAAACATTTGTCATTCGTTTGCCCTGCTATTGTAGATGTGTTTGCAGAGACACCTACGCACTCAATCATAACTTATAAATATTTTATCAATATCTAAAGGAAGAGTGGCAAGAGGATGGGACCAGACTGTTCTCGGCGGTGGCTGGTGACAGGACAAGGGGCAACGGGCACAAGCTGGGACACGGAAAATTCCACCTGAACATGAGGAAAAACTGTAGCAATAGGATGAGGGAGAATGGTTTTAAATTGGAAGAGGGGAGATTTAGATTAGATTTTAGGAAGAAATTCTTTGCTGTGAGGGTGGTGAGGCACTGGAACAGGTTGCCCAGAGAAACTGTGGCTGTCCCATCCCTGGAGGGGTTCAAGGCCAGGCTGGATGGGGCTTGGAGCAACCTGCTCTGGTGGGATGTGTCCCTGCCCAGGGCAGGGGGTGGGACTGGATGTATTTGAAGGTCCCATCCAACCTGAACCATTCTGTGATTCTTTCCTGTGAGGGTGGTAGAGCCCTGGCAGAGGCTGCCCAGAGAAGTGGTGGAATCTCTGTCTCTGGAGACATTCAAACCCCACCTGGACACGTTCCTCCCCAACCTGCTCTGGGTGACTCTGCTTTGGCAGGGGACTGGACTGGATGATCTCCAGAGGTTGCTTCTGACCCCTGCCAGCCTGTGATTCTGTGATAGCTCCATCTTCCCTACGACATGAAGTGCTCCAACAAGAACCACACCTCCCTCCTCCCAGGACACCAAACCACCTCTTACTTCTGTTTGTTTAAAATCCCTGCAGGAAGCCCCTTTTGCCCAAGCAAACCGGGAAGTTCTGGCACAAGTTGGAGGAGGTGTTACCTTGTGGGTGGGTAGGAGGGAGGCGCGGTGACTGGCTGCAGGGGGTAGCTGGCAGGCACCTGAGGGTAGCTGTAGTTGCTCTGGCCATAGCCCAGGCTGGGCTGGCTGTAACCTGTTGTACTGGATTGCGGCTGGCTGGTCTCTGCTGGTTTGCTGCCATCCTGGGGTCTGCATTGAAGAAGGAGAAAACATGGGTGCAAAGCCCTACCTCTGGTGACAGCCAAAGTGCTCATGTCCCTCCCCCCGCCCCAGCCAGAACTCACTACTGACTTCTTTGGGGAGAGTCACAAACTGGCATCGTGCTCATTAAACACTAAACATTTTAGCACCTGGGTATTCACACGCTCCTCTGCCAGCAGGAAAGGGCTGGGCAGCGTCCTGAACAGAGAGCACAGATATTACAGCTTCTGTTCACCCTCTGCATTATGAGACCAAAGGCGGGGGATTTACATTTTGGCTCTAGAATGGAGTGGAGGATGTGAAAGGGCCAGACGAGGGGGAGCAGCACTGCCCCTCCGCTCGAGTTGGTTTCAAACAACACTTGGAAACCATCAGCTTGAAAACAAGCAGAAACATTCAGTTAAATGCACTATTGTTTGGTTCAGAATTCAGTGCAAGCAGATATTGCCCCACGCCCATTATCCAATCAAAGGGAAAGGATGCTGGGGGTTGGACTAGATGACCTTTAAAGGTCCCTTCCAATCCAAACTATTTGATGATTCTATGTTTAATATTAACTCTCAAGGCCTGAAAAGAAAGAGAACACTTTGCATGTGACTCGTGTGTCTCCTTCTTTTATATTTGTCCCATAGCGTTTATAATTTCTAAGCATTTATTAGAGTGGAGTAAGAAGAGTTAAGCTACTTTTGTTGTACAAGTTGGGAAAAATTGTTTCAAATGGTGTCAGGATTCATACTTGAAGTGCAATCCAACAGACACAATCGGAGCTGTGCTGGGCTCCGCCTTTTC
This sequence comes from Thinocorus orbignyianus, assembly GCA_013400375.1. Taxonomy (NCBI): domain Eukaryota; kingdom Metazoa; phylum Chordata; class Aves; order Ciconiiformes; family Thinocoridae; genus Thinocorus; species Thinocorus orbignyianus. Next base: position 10,979 of record VXBW01006818.1, read on the forward strand.
CTTAGCGCTCTGGTTGCTACAAACACCAGGTAAACGAATAGAGCAGTTTTTCGCTCACTACTCAACAAGTTTCCATGATGTATTCGAAAACTTTCACATCCTGAGTGAACAATTATACTAAATATACTATTGAGAGAGCCCAGACACACGGGGTTTAAAAAGGAAATGGTGTGCACCCACTCCAGGAGCCGCAGTACGCAGCAGTATCCTGCCCGACCCCCGTGACTCACCACCAGATCAGACTGGTCCTTTTTCTGTTCTACGGCGTGAGTCAAGAGCCCATTCTTGCTGCTTGGTTGCTCTCTGCATCTCCCAGAAACAGCCCTGACTCACCCTGCTGGAGCAGAACCTACCTACGCTGCTTCCCCCAGCCCTGAAACGCCACGGGACGGGACACAGCGAGAGCAAAACTCCAGCACAACGGGCAGAGAAGCGAGTGTAAGCAAAACCAGTGGCTCCCAGTTGGGCCGGGAGGGAGAGAGGAGCCCGGCGTTACCTCGGAGGGGCGGAGGTTGGTGGCTGCTGGCCATAGGCAGGGTAGGCGGGCTGGGTGCCGTAAGCGGAGGGTGCTGCGTAGGAAGCCTGGGTGGTGGTAACCGTGGCGGTGCTGGTATCGTAGGCGGCTGTGCCGTACCCCTGGACAGGCTGACTGTAGGCCGGGGGAGCAGTTGGGGCAGAATAACCTACAACAGACAACAGCAGCCTCCATCAGATCAGTTTGGCGACCGTTCCTCCTAACATTTCAGGTTATCCTGCTTCTCTTGATGGTTTATCAGACCTCGGGTACGGCACACAATTTTACCACTGTAAAAATAGCACAAATCACCCCAAAATGATGAACCCAACGCCATCCCTTCCTTGCCCTCAGAGAAACCCCCTCCCCTGGGAAACCTGAGCCTGCAGCCCCAGCTCTACCCTCGGCATCCAAAAACCACTCTCTGAGGAGCTTTTTGGAAGCCACCCTTCAGCCAGCATCCAAAGGCTGTTTGTTTACAGCTAACAAAGCTGAAAGGTAATGAAATAAAGCCAGAGAGGGCAAGCTGAGGCACGCAGCGTCTCCTCAACACAGCAACACCAACAAAGCTCCCGTTTGCCCTGAAGTAAAAGAAATCCAATCAATCAATTTAAGAAGTACGGTCCCATCCTTTCAGCTTTTCTGAAAAACGAAAGCTCAAAGCAGCACCAGGCTGATCTGCCAGGTCTTTACAAGCCATTTACAAAGCCTTGTTTTAAATCAATAATTCTGGAAATGAAAGAAAAGCACTTTACATTGGCTTTAACTTAAGAGAAAGGTCAAAAAAAGGCAGCTCCCGATGCTTTACATACCTTCAATTTTCTGAGCATTTCAGTTTGGTTTAGGTGAAAAGCCTAGAGCTCCTACATTTATTTCTGAACAATTTTACAAGAACATCCAAGATCCCAAAGCAGCTCCATTTAAACCAGTCTTTGCAGCAGCTACCACTGTATAATTTTGGCTCCTCACAAAGGGAAGCTGCGGCTGTTTCTAGTTAAGAACCTCACCAGCAGGATTTTTAATTATGAAACACAGAGTTACATGAAAAAGTATCAATTAAAAATGTTGTTAGCAAAAGATGACTTACTAAAAATATAAAACATCGATTGCCAAAGAGCAGCCAAATGGTCTCAGCCTTATTGATGTTACCTTAATTGCATCAATTACGGTAGCAGCTTCTCCATTGCTTCTTTTTTTAATAAACATACAACACTTGTGACGTGCTCCTAATTATACAGCGAGCATTTTGGGCAAATTGTGCTGTAGTTTTTTATTTCAATTCCCTAAATTTGCAAAACAAATGTGCTTCCAGCAGAATACAGCCTGCCCTCCTGAAGCACTGCAGCAACTTCCACATCTCGCTGTCCCTGCTACAAAACTGGGACCCTTCCCCGGGGCTGCCTGAATCACCCACTGAAGAGGAAGAGAACCAAAAAGAGGAAGTTTGTGAAGCTAAAAAAACCCCAAACTTCAGCTTTCTGTCCCGAGAGCACTCTTCAATTCTCTGGTTAGCTCCAGGATTCTGAAGAAGGGGACATGAGCCCATCTGCTCTTGTCACCTGCAAGAATCACCCTAAAAGCTCCCTCCCGCACTCACAAGTCGCTTTCCTCCTGCCCTTGGCCCCCTGTGCTTGCCGTGTTACCACCCGACTGCTGAAGGCCACGGGTTGGTGGCCACCTCGTGGGGCTGCTGATCTGGAAATGTGAAAGCCAGAGAGTAAACTGGTCTCCCACCAGGAAATAACTCGCACAAATCACTAGTGAATCGGTTTTCATGATTATTCCTTTTTTTAATTTTTTTTTCTCTGAAAAGCAAAGTCCTTCTCTGAGCAATGCCAAACAGCATAAAACAAACATGGATTTTCGAGCCCTGGACAAATTTGAACAGTACAAAATGCTTAAATGTGAGCCACCAGAGCGTTTCCACTGAGAACACTGGCACCAGACTTTAAAGGAGTCCTTATTTAAATGGCCAGAGCCTGACCACATGTCAAAAAAGCCTCCTTTGCATAAGTACAGCCTGCAGTAAGTGCTGCCGAGGCCACAGCCTTGCCCTGGGCTGTCCTCATCACTGGGAGCCACAGGGTGACCCTCCCACATCTGGGACCTCCTTTTTCGGTACTATCACCGGCAGCACAAACCTCTCCCATCAAGGGAGCAGGTTTGCTAACAGCTGGCTCTGCAGAGTCAACAGAAAAAAAGAAAAATAATCCTGAATTCTAATGCTTCAGCTCTAGATGGAGCATTTCCCTTGCGCAGGGGCACTCAGCAGGGAGGGTTTGTACCACAGAAAGAAATGGCAGTGATTTAACATCCCACTGCTCTCTATTTTCATCCCAATAACTTAGTTCAGGTACTCCCAAAATCCCCAAGGGCAATAATTTTGAGGGGGGCGTTTGCATTACATCACTTCTCTCTCCTGCCCCCACCAGAAGATAAAGGGTGAGTCTGCAGAACAGCTCCTGTAAGAAGGTGGTAACAGAAGAACTTTGATAACCTGCTTGGTTTCACCTCAAAGAATCCAAATGAGCAAGCCAAACTGTTACAGAAGCCTAGGAACTCTTCAGACCGAGGGGAAGCCTTGGTCCTCAGAGAACATCACCTGAAAATACTGGATTCAGAGATATTTATTCTGAAATAAGCAGTCTTCAGCAGTTTTTGGAGGTGCTTGTCTGATGCAAGCAGTATTAAAAGCCACCCAGGGGGTCTGTGTGCCCAAAGAGAGCCACCTCCTGTTTGTCAGGTAAACCTTCTACCAGCGAGGGGCTGGGAGGGGGTGCAGAGGCCCCAGGCAGAATACAGCAGAATAAAATATATATAACCCTAAATTTCACAGGTAAAAAGAGAAGTGGGGGCTAGCTGCCTTTAAAAAGTAATTCCCACTCAGCTAATTAAAGGAGATTCATACTCGGATATTTGAAATGATGGTTTTTGCCCCCAAACGCTGTCGTTAGATAGTCAGTAATTGTAACTGATGCAGCTCTTGTAATTACTCTTGTAATTTGATGCTTATACACCGCAGTGATTAAAGAGCAAACTGTGACCACAGATCCAATGGCGCCCAGTAATCCCCTAATCCAGCTGGTGTCCAGGAAGCTGCAGAGGAGTCCATTGGCTCCTGAACCCCTCTTCTCTGTAATAAACCACCAGGGTGATTCCAAGGAGGGAAAAAGCACAACCTGGGCAGTAACTCTCACCTCAGAATGCTCAGGAATCGGTAAAAGGCTGGGGGGCAGAGTCACTGGGATAGAAATCGGGATAATCCAGGCTAAACCCCTTACCTGAGGCTTGAAGTGATGCAGAGGAACCACCTCTGCCCTTCCCACAGAGTCCTGAGAGGGTCTACCTGCACAGGATTTGAATTTCCCTGACCACACTGCCATCTCACTCCAAAAAAATCAGGCTGCTAAACCAGGAAAAAAAAAAGAAAAGAAAAAGAAAAAAGGCACTTTGCTTTTAAATAATTGCAGACATTCCTCTGCTACGAAGAGGCAATGCCAAGGAAAAATAAATACTCAGCAGTAAAAATGGCTTGTCTCTTAGGGCACAGAGATGTACGCCCCAGGCAACACCCCAGGCTTCATTTCATAGGAAAGAAGCACCATCAGTCTCATTTGCACAGCTCCAGCCCCTCGAGGAGAGGTAGGTGTAGGGCGAATAAATACAACCTGGCACTCTGCCTGGAGAGTAACACCAACAGCTCTGCCACCCACCCACGCCTAAACGGATCAAGGCAAATCGCACTTGAAGGTCTGATACGATCTTTTGCTTGACCGCTTCCTGAGTTTTCTTGCTTTTGATGAAGTTTTTTTTGCCTAAAACCCAAAATGAAGCTGGGCAGAAAAGACATCTAATATTATTATTCCTCCAGCAAATATACTCTGAGGACAAGGTGACACTCTTCCTGTGAGCCCTGCAGGAGTGGAGTCTGTAGTAAGGATTCAAGAACTCAAACAGTCCTAAGAAAGGAACTTGGGGAGTCCACCAGTCCTTTTTCCTGCCAATTTATGTCTGCATAATTTTAACTGAAAGGAAAAAAACCTGTAGATAACCCACAGCAACGGTGGCTAAAGGGTACTGGCTCTTGTTCTGCACTGTCAGGCAGAAATTCTCCGTATATAAATATTCAGTATTTTAAATGCCATTTAAGTAGATAGACTATAGGATAAGATTTTTCTCTCCACCTCTTCCTCGGGAAGCATTTCCCCAGAGGCCAGATACCCCATTACCTGTCCATCCTGGTATTCCCTCACTTTGGAAAGTATTTAGGAAAGCTCTCGCTTTATTAATTAGACATTTAAAAGTCTCACATAGCAAAGAATGAAGCCACAAAAAGCAGCTCCTTGGAGGAAAACCCATTTTCTTTTTCAAAGTCTCCTGAATATTCAGCCCAAATGCTCCAGAATAGTTTCTTTCAGACATTAAGAAGCTCGTATGAAACTCCAGTTCAAGGAACATGCGTTACACATCTGGACTGGAAATCTCATGGTAACATGGAACATGCCAGAGGTGAACATCTGGATGAGTTAAACCATGCTGGTCAGCCTTTAGGAAACAGTAGGAAAAATGTTAAGAGTTACCTGAAACGTCTCTGCAGGGCTCATTAGTGCTCACAAAATTTTATCCATAAATTATATCACTTGGAGACACCTTACAGTGCTGTGGAGATGGCAAAGAGCATCACAGCTGAGCAAAATCTTACTGACACTGTGCACATGCTTGGATGTTGTACATTTTAGGGCTAAAACCCAAGTGACACCTAAGGGTTAACAACACAAGTTTGGATGGGATGAGCCAGCATTTTCCATGCAAGAGTGAGCCCGAGAGTCAAACCTGTGCTGGTCCCTTCTACTGTGGGAAGCACAAGACAAAAACAGGCACCGAGGGAGCACAGCCCACGTTTGCCTTGCTCTTTATGAGGGAATGGAGCCATAGGATGAGGGGTAATGCTTTTAAACTGAAAGAGGTAAGATTTACATCACATATGAGGGAGAACTTCCTTGGTGTGAGGGTGGTGAGACCCTGGAACAGGTTGCCCAGAGAAGCTGTGGCTGCCCCATCCCTGGAGGGGTTCAAGGCCAGGCTGGATGGGGCTTGGAGCAACCTGGTCTGGTGGGAGGTGTCTCTGCTCAGGACAGGGAGTGGCACTGGACGGTCTTCAATGCCCCTTCCAACCCAAACCATTCTACGATTCTATGGCTCTGTAGCCATCCTGACTTCCACAGCATGAACCAGCACCTAAAACATCCCCTGAAAAATTAAACAGGCACTTTTATTCACTCCCTTTCAGCCCACCCACACCTTCACATCATTTTAAACATCCCCTCTTTGCTCCAGGAAGGCTCTGGAGGAAGAAAGCCCTTTCCACATCGGAGCTACCCAGAGGAATTGAGTACAGTTTGGGTCAGAATTCCCCAAAGCTCAGTCGAGCTCATCTCTCTCCTCAGGATGGGTCCAGCTGTGCACAGGGGAGCTCTTACCGGTGGGAGGCTGCCCGTAGGACGTGGCATACGCAGTCTGCCCGTACGTTGCAGTCGTCTGGGGCTGCGTGTAGCTGACGTCGGTGGGTGGTCCATAGGTTCCGTAGCTCTGCCCATATGTCTGCTCCAAAAAATATACAAATTTAATTCAGAGAGACACACAGCCCCATTTCGGTGGTGTACGGAGGCCGAGGGACCTGTGTGACCTGATGTACTGGGAGCAGAATCAAGCCAAGGCTACTGTGAAAGTTTAGGCACTAATACAAATTTCAGTTCAGATCTATAATCCAGTTGCAAAGGCAGTTTTTCAATGCCAGGACCCGAGGGGTAACCTCTTACATTTTCACAACGCGCCTCTGCTTTACATAAAGCAGAACATGGAAGCATCCAGCGCTTCCTAATTGCCTGGGCACCCACCACCACCCACGGGTACCTCCCGAGGGCTCACCTGAACCACGGGGAGCGGGATCCACCAAGTAAAATAAGGCAGTTACTTCAGCTTAAAATTGCATTACTGTTCAGTAGAACAAACTATCCAAGCTTTCAGTGAAGTTATTCTCAATATTCCTCACATCTACCAACCAGTAATTTCAAAAATAGGAGCTTATGTAGGCACTCGAGGATGGGATCAGTGGGAGCATCCAAGGGTTTGCTATCACCGAACCATCCCAGTTTCCCAGTGCCTTTGCATTCAATGAGAGATCAGTTCTCAACTTCCAGCTTCTCCAGAGCTCATTTTCCAGTCTAGACTATCTCTAAAAGACTTCTTTTGCCCACAGCTGAGCTCAGTCCCCAAGAAAGCCCTTGCAAAGCAACTGGCAGGGTGGCCAGACTAGTGCAGAGCTGCTGGGGTTGTATTTTTACCAGCTGAAGAGCCACCTCCATCACGTGCCACCGAGCAGCCTCATCAAACTTCAGGCACCAACAGCTTGGCTTGGGATTAAACTTGAGTTATGGCTCAACACGAAGACAGCCTTAATGTCTAAATTCCCAAAGGGATTTACTGACCAAGGTATGTCCCGGTGGACAACGGGATGACCATGAGCCAGCCAGTGGAGGGAGGTCATCCTGCCCCTCTGCTCTGCCCTGGGGAGGGGCTCCACCTGGAGCACTGGGTCCAGTTGTGGGCTCCCCAGTTCAGGAAGGACAGGGAACTGCTGGAGAGGGGACAGCAGAGGACCACCAAGATGATGAGGGGCCTGGAGCATCTCTTACGAGTAAAGGCTGAGGGACTTGGGTCTGTTTAGTCTGGAGAAGACCGAGGTGGGAATCTGATCAACACCTAAAAATACTATAAGGGTGGGTGTCAGGAGGATGGGGCCAGACTTTTTCAGTGGTGCCCTGTGGCAGGACAAGAGGAAACGGGCACAAACTGGAACACAGCAAATTCCATCTAAACATGAAGAGGAACTTCTTCACTTTGAGTGTGGCAGAGCCCTAGAAGAGGCTGCCCAGAGAGGTGGGGGAGTCTGTTTCCGGAGACATTCAAACCTGCCTGGACATGTTCCTGTGGGACCTGCTCTAGGAGGACCTGCTTTGGCCAGGGGGTTGGACCAGATGATCTCCAGAGGTCCCTTCCAACCCCATATCATTCTGTGATTCTGTGGCTCCCACAAGAGCCTGGAATTTAAATGCCTTTTGGGATGTAAACTTGTGTTACCGGCAAGTCAGACTTCCTGTCCCCAGCCACAAATCTGAAGCAAGAGCAGAAAATCTCTGATCAGGTTGAGTATGTCACCATCTGTGGAAGCTCACCACATCGAGAGGCAGGAAACGCTGCAGCCCCCCCACAACTATCTGCCTACAGCTGAGTTCAGTCGGGTTGTTGTTTCAGTCTCACACCAGAGGATGTTGTGGAAGCCTTCTGTTCTCACGCCTGTCCTTCCGTGCAACCTGCAGTTCTTGCAATTGTTCTGGCTCAAAATGTGCTTATTCCAAATCAGAATTATCACCACCTTCCTTTAAGCTGACCCAAATGCCAAGATTGAACCTGTAACACTGATATTTTTCACAAAGGGCCTTCTTAGGCTGCTGCAGGAACGGGCGAGCAGGGTATTCACCTGCCCTGGACTGCCTGGTGCAGGCAGGGGAAGGCAGCTCCTGCTCAGCCCCACAGCACCAAAGCCAAGTCGTTGCCACCATCAGAATTAACCAATTTAAAGCTGCTCCAACAACGACAGTAAGTGGAGGTTTTCACCTCCAGACATACTCGGCAGCAGGATCTTCCCTTCCCTCTACAGAGGTGGGGGGAAATTAACCTACCCTGCTTTTTAAGGACAAAAGTCTACCTTTGAAAACACACTTATGCAAATGTGGGTTTAGTTTTTGTATTCTAAGGATTAAAAATAAGCACTGTTTAATTCATCATCATCATTCTGCAGTCTAGCCAACTGAGAATATGAATAGTTTTAGCAGCAACACCTTCAGGAAAGAAGTATCTATTCCCTCCTCCTCTGCTGCCCAAATTCTGTAATCTCACAAATGGCAATTTCCCTTCTTTTTTTTATTTAGGTTTTTCTCTCCTACACCACTAGGTAAAGCATTGACATGGTGGTGTCACCGAGAATTAGGCTCCTATAACCACCTTAGACCGGGAAATATTAACAAAGAAGGAGACTGTTGAGAGTCCTGGACATTTAAGTTGTTTTCACTTTTTTTAAAAAAAAGCAGTTCAGGCTGCCTGAGAAGCTGTGAGACAACTTACTGACTGACTTTGACGTTGCCACTCAGCGTTCTTTGTGGCTGGCAGTTCACTGTGTCCAGTTCTGGGTTCCTCAGTTCAGGAAGGACAGGGAACTGCTGGACAGGGGACAGCAGAGGACCGCCAAGGTGATGAGGGGCCTGGAGAATCTCTATTACAAGGAAAGGCTGAGGGACTTAGGTATCTTTAGTCTGGAGAAGAGAAGGCTGAGGGAGGATCTGATCAAATACTGAAAAGGTGGGTGTCAGGAGGTTGGGGTCAGTCTTTTTCCAGCAGTGCCCAGCAAGAAGACAAGAGGAAATGGGCACAAACTTGTATGTAAGAAGTTCCACATAGATATGAGGAGGAACTTCTTACCTTTGAGGGTGGCAGAGCCCCGGCAGAGGCTGCTCAGAGAGATGGGGGAGTCTTCATCTCTGAAGACTTTCAAAACCCCCTGGACACGTTCCTGTGGGACCTGCTTGGGCAGGGGGTTGCACTAGATGATCTCCAGAGGTTCCTTCCAACCCCACAGCATTCTGCGATTTAGTAGCCTGGAAGAAGCATGATTTTATGATTCTAAACCCCTCCCGTGTTTTACCTGGGTGGTCTGTGCATATCCTTGAGCTGGCTGAGGTGCATAGGCGCTGTAGCTGTAAAATGAATTTAAAGACATTTATAATGCATCCCCCGCGGGCCTGACTCTGTGCAACACGTGATTTACACACATCCACACGATTTCTGCTACAGACACTACGGCAATACAAAATCTAAAAGGTAAAGGAAAACCATTGCACTTGCAAACATACCGGAGTTAAGATTAAAGCCTAATTATTATATACTTTTATTACATCTTTTTAAAAGAGAGGGGGGGATAAGACCATAAAGCTACTTACCCCTGCTGAGCTGCAGCTTGGCTATAGGTACTGTAATCTGCAAGAAAAGAAAAGGGGGGAAAAAAAAAAGGGGGAAAAAAAAGGTTGACAAAGGCTTAACTAAATTAACAGTGTAAGAGCTCAGCAGCTGGAATTTCCTCCTGCAGCTTGAAAGGGCTGCTATGAACCGCTGGAAATCCAGTTTCAAAAGAGTGTAAGGTAAAACGCACTTTTTCAGGCTTTTTGAAAGAAACAAAACCCCTCTTCCCTTCATTGTTAGGGCTGCTTTGCAGCAGCAACTTTGATCTCAAATGACCCCACTTTAATTTAACTGCCACCTTGGATGACACCCAAGGGGGCTGGCTGGGGGGAGATGCTTTGTTTTGGAACAAAAGAAACACTGGGGCTGACACTCAGAAACCCCCCAGTGGGGTTTGAAAGGGCCAGGTTTTGAGCTTTGGGGTCTGCAGAAGCCACCTCTTGCTCTTTCTATTTAACTTTCAAGGACATAAACAAACAGCTGGAAGGTTCTAAAGGCTTTTCCTCTACAGCAGGGCTCAAGGCGGCCATAATTCCTTCCCCAAAGCCCTGATACACACCAATGCCCTGATTTAGAGGAAACTCAAAATCCTGAAAATCCAAGGGAAAAAAAAAAAAAAAAATCTATGCTGAACTGGTTTGCCAGTGGGAATGGAAAATGTGTCTGCCTGGTAATTACAAGGTTATATTTGAGATGATTGCAGCTCCTAAAAGTCCGCTTTCCCTCCAAGTCACCAAGCAACTCCAGTTCCCATCCAAACTTTTAGAGCAAACGATGAATCTGTCGCTAAGGCCAGACCCTGCTGGGGAGATTCCAGCTCTCCCGAGACCGCAAACGTCCTGAGGATAGGGATCAAGAATGACTTCGGGCCACAGCATCTGACCCAGCTGGAGGCAGAAGCTGGATGGAACTAGAGATTTTTTCAGGAGTAAGTCCTCTGCAGGACGAGGTTTTGGTGTTTCTATTGCTATCGCACCTCCGGATACGATGATCTCAGGAAGAAAACTGAAAATTATGAATCTGAGGAATGCAGCCGACAACTTCCTACAGCCTCCAGTTATCCTTAGGCTGTAAGAACCCCTTCAACGCCTTTATCACGCTGCTTGCAACCAAAGGAATAATTCTGACAAGACTATTTTCATACATCAGAATCTCCTCTTTCTTGAGGATAAGGATTCATCCCTAATAAAGCTTTCCTCCTCTCCTCCTAACCCCCCTCCACCAGCTTTTCCTCCCTTCCACTTCCCTCCACTGCTGCCGGAGCTCAGGCCCTGTGTTGATGGCCAAGGAAAGGAAGTGCCGTGACTTTAGTGGAGATTTTTGACAGATAAATTAATTACTTTGACCTCACGGCAGAGTGCAGAACCCAGGGCAGGAGCATGCTAGGAAAGCGACCGAAATCCTGTGCTCAAGAGAAAGATGCTGAGCAGCTTTGGATAAAGGCTTCCACACTTCTGAGACGCACGGCACAAGTTGTTAAAGTGCTCTGGCACCACTCCTGCTTTCCTTACAGGTTGTCATCTTTAATATTGAAAAATCTAAGTTGTTAAATTCAGGGGTGCTGCTCTTTTTTTTATATATTTTTTTACATCAGTCTACATGCAGCTCCAAGTGTTAAAAACCATTAATGCCCATCCTACCCTATCCATCTTCCCTTTCCCACCACTTCAGCACCCTCCATCCTCCTCCACATCTTCCCATACCCCCTTTTTCCCACACCTGTCCACCTTCCAGCCATCAAAACCTCCCTACTCCTCATTTAATTCTCATTTTCCAGACTCCACTGGGTTACCACAGTCCTCCAGGCTCCTAAGCACAGGCTTCCCCAACCTTCACCCCTCCCCGCTGGACTCCCCAGCACCCCACCACCCTCCCGAATAATTAAAGACTTTGTGTGTGGTTAATTAACCCATCACACATCCCTTCTCCCAGTTCTACCTAGACACAGCATTCTTCCCTCAGCAGGAATCTAAATCCAGGTGCTGAATTTGCGATTTGTTACTTGGTTATCCCTCACTTTTAATTTCCTTGAATATAGATTAAAGCACAACCCCATTTTTTTTTTTTAATAAATATAATATTCTGGCTCATCTAGTTAAAACCATCTCCCAGCCTTTATTTCCAATGGGATATTAATCTTCATCCTTCTATTTCATGAGGCTCAGGAGCACAACAGCGCAGCCGAAAACAGCAGCTCGCACGGAAGAACATTTCCATGCACTAATCGGAAAGACAGTTGTATTTTTAAACCATATTTTGACAATCTCATTGGCACGTTTCTTTAGTAACTAAATATTAAAAAAAAAAAACCAAAAGCAAAACCCAAACACCTCTCCAAGGTGATATTAATCATATCCCCTCACACTCCACGGCCTGTGATATCTTCCGTTATGAAGAAGCCTGGCCTTTGGCTGCTGGGCTTTAAAGCCACTTTAAGGCTGATGTTGCCACGTGGTGGTAAATCTTAAATTCGGACCTGCTGGCTGGATACTCAGAGCCCCCAGTTCCCCTCCCGTGATAAAAACACGTTTCCTTTTAAGATGCTTCGCTGGTTTTATTCAAAGAAATTACATTCGCACCTGAATAACCACCAAAAAAGGCAAAGGAAGGTTGTAGTAAGGGCAGTGATGTCCTGAAAAGAACCTCCCGGGGGCAGAGCTGCTGCAAACATCCCTTTAACAAACACCGAGCAGAGATAACCCGGGTACCGCCGCCCCAGGGAGGCCCCGCAGGGCCCCGGCGGGGATTGCGGCGCTGTGCGACCCGGCCTGGCGGGCGGCGGGGACGGCCACAAGCCCTTCACCTCAGCACGGCGGGTGGGCCGGGGCCTAGGNGGCCGCTAGGGACCGTCGCGCAAGAGGCGTTAGGGGTGGGAATGTGATGTCATCGCGCGGCGGCGTCACGCGGCGGCGCGCCGACGTCACACAGCAGCGTGATGTCACCCAGCGTCACGCGGCAGTGGCGTCACTGCGGGGGGGCAAGGTGGGGGGTGGGGGGGCGGAGTGACGTCACGGGTGACATCATGTGTGACATCGCGGCGCTGCCCCCCCTATGTGTGTCACCCCCCCGGCACCCTCTGCCACCAACCCGGGGG